>JAJMCY010000263.1:0-12500 GCA_030565755.1 Ascobotryozyma cognata
ATATAATATAATATAATATAATATAATATAATATAATATAATATAATATAATATAATATAATATAATATAATATAGTGTATAATATATAATAATAATATAGTAGTGAATATAGTAAACACACAGTAAACACAATAAACAGTAAACAAAGTACACAACTCACCTCGGTTACTAAAAGGTCTAACTCTTACTGCAACTTTAATATTTCCTCCATTTAAAAGACTTGTCATGTTATGCAAAAAAAATGTACTGATTTTGGAGAATTGATTATATATTGTATATAAATAGTAAGTTAGGATACAAAGTTTATATCGGCCAAGGTACACCTGAATTTAGATGAGTTGTGGTGGGTTCTATTTACCCGGTGTGATTAATAATGTGATATAAAACATTAATAACAAATTTTATATTATTAGTAATCAGATTTACTATTACTGTACTGTATGTACTATGACTGCTATAATATAGTTGTAGTATTTAGTATTGATTGATTGGGATTGTATGCAAAACAATTACTATATGGTGAATTAATGCTAAACAGCAATAAATCTTATGTATTAATAGGCATTCAATTAAACTTTTTATTATTTGTTTATTTTTTATTCATTATTATTATTATTATTATTATTATTATTTGTTTATTTTTTATTCATTATTATTATTATTATTATTATAATTATTATATTAGTTACATTGCTATTGTATATCTATATACACACATATAATTACATATCCGCATTAATATAATTACATCATAGCATTATAAAACGCCGATTACTTTAATCGTAATTATAATAAATGCATAAATAATATGGCACAGTTCCAAATTGAGCTAAAATCAAAAACAGTTTATTCGTAAAATGTAATAGAAAAAAAGTAAAATCATAAATGCAATAGTGTAGTATTTTAATCAGCGTCAAATCGACGAAGCTGTATAGTTAATAATAGTGTAATATATATATGTTTGTATTTATATATAAAAATAAAATACAATATATACTTAAAAACAAGCACAATTGCAACTCTTACATGGTCTAAAAGAGACTGAAGCTCTTCGTCAGAAATCTTATTAGATAAACTAAAATGTTAATAAAAATAAAACACCAATTAATAAAACCAATAATACCTTGGTATTAACGTTTTTGCCTCTTCAGCATCTTCACACGAAAGCGAGCCTGGAAGTTAGTAAACAAATAGAAATAGAAAAAAAAAAAAAAAAAAAAAAAAAAAAAAAAAAAAAAAAAAAAAAAAAAAAAAAAAAAAAAAAAAAAAAAAAAAAAAAAAAAAAAAAAAAAAAAAAAAAAAAAAAAAAAAGCTATAGAATTTAATTTCCTAAAAATATAGCTTCTTACCCAGCTGCGCTGATTCAAATGGATGTAATTTAGACGAAATTTCTGGAGATTTGAGTAGATGATCAACAGCATCTACCGTTTCTTCTGTTTTAAACCGTGCAAATGCCCTTAAATATTCTTGTGTTTTGCGTACAACTCTGTATTAAGTTAACAAAATAGAATATAAGAAAAAATTTAGTATATAATAAGATTTATATGTCAATTGTAAACAATAGATTTTATTTCTTTCCAAAAAATAAAAAATAAAAAATAAAAAAAACAACAAAAAGATACACACTCATTGGTTGTAGAAAATAACTCATCTTCATCTTTTTCTAAATACTCTGATACTTCTTGTCCCTGTATTCTAAGTTGCTCTGTACGTCGGTTTCTCATATTTGCATTTATTAAAATTCTAGCTTCTGATAAATTTAAAGTAATCAAAGTTTGTTCATTGCCATCATTTCCTATTTGTCTAAGATCGAATTCAGTACCTAATTTTAATTTAGTAGCATCTTCTTCATCAACTATACCATTTGCAGGTTTCCTTCGACGAGTTCTCATAGAAGATGTTGAAATATTCATTTTTACTTACTATAATATAATATTATGTTATTCGTATGCTAATTTTAAAATGGTATCTTTAATATTTTCTATTCTTTTTTGTTCTATTGTTAATAAATGTAAATATAATGTGATTAATGTGAACACGGATGCAATTACGACTATAGATATTAATACAAATGCTACAAGGGTATTAAGATGAACCAAATATCAAATATACTCTAATTCAAAAACTAATAAATAATATTAGTAATTTAAACAAATAATACACAGTAAAGCAGAGAAAATAAGGTTTCCAGTGAAGTTTAGATAAAAATTTATTATTTTCTTTAATAAGAGTTACCATAGAAACTGCTTATATTGTGTTAAATATTGTGTGTTTTGAATCATTAAAGATTTACTGTAGAAACTATACTAAGTATAATTAGTATTTATAATAAATAATTGTGAGATTTATTTTCATAATGAATAGTCAAGAATAGTAATAAGTAATTGTAAATAATAATCACATTGAGTTATAATACAATATATTACTGTAGAAATTGTAGATTTAAACATGTTAATAATATATTATTACTAATATTTACAAACAATCCAAAGAATTACACGGGTTAGGTTTGTAGTTATTTCTATATTGATTGATTATTTATTATTGATAGCGCTTAAGCCACAAAGTATGTCTGTGTCTGATCTTTATGAGGATATATCTAGTTGTACCAAATAAAGATAAAAAATAAAATAGAGAATATAAAATATTAAATTACCAATATATTAATATATTAATATGGTTGTATATTCTTTATATATATTAAACAAAGCTGGTGGATTAATATTTCAGGTATAGAATTAAAACTGCGTAGTTAAATTTTAAACAATTGACTAATAATATAGAGAGATTTTACAGAAAAACTGAAAAAATTATCTTCTAATGATTATCTAGTACTAGCTGGAACATTTCATGGGTAATTTTATTTATATATTGTGTTTACTATAATTATTATTATTATATTTGTAATTGTTATCTTACCATTAATTCTAGAATCCATGCAATCTCAGCTAAAATTTCACCGATCCCAGGCTCCTGTGGAATAAAATCTTTAGAGTCTTCGTCATTTCATTTACATTGTTTTCAAACAGTTACAGGTTGGTTTTTGTGTATATTTTTATTTTTTTTTTTTGCTTTTTTATTTACACACAGATATTTGCCGTTACTAACACGTAAATCTACAGGAGTTAAATTCTTACTAATAACAGAACCAAAGCAATCAAATTTTGATTATTTATTAAGACAAATATATGAAATATATGCTGATTATGTCATGAAAAACCCATTTTATCAAATAGAAATGCCTATACGGTGTGAATTATTTGATAAACACTTAGCTTCATTATTAAATAACATTGTATGAAGTTGTAATTACGTAATAATAGTTATAATAGTAGTAATAATATTAATGATAATGATAATAATAAAAATAAGAATAAAATGATTGTGTAAAGGTTAGTTTTATTTTTTTTTTTTACTCTCCTTATATAAAGGCACGTATTCTCATCGAGGCCATAAACTATCTACCTCATTATATAAGCATTTGACGATAATTATATAAGCCCTTTAAATAAATCAGTCAGTATTCATTTGGGTATACAGCTTTTACACAACTTTATATAGTGTCGCTATAGCAACTCAATATAATTCTATACTTACCGTCTTTTTGTTGGTATTATAGGTCTTCATTTATCAATTTATTTAGTATTTATTTATTTATTTATTTATTTAGCGTGGGTTCATATAAACATACATACAAATATACATACAAGCATAAAATTATACAGATACACGTACATGATGCACTTAGTTATGTGAAGAAGCAATTGGGAAAATTTTCTACTGTAATATAAAAGCAAAGTTATTTATTTATTTTTTCTTTTCTTTTCTTTTTTTTTTTTTCTTTTTTTTTTTGGCTTTAATTAATAATATGCAGCACATACGCTGCTGCTATCGAGCGCAACGAAAAAAATTATTTTTATTATATATAAAGCATTGTTTAAATTATCGTTTGCAGGAATTTTATTCTACTGTTAGTTATTTTGCTGACTCAGATATTTCTAAAAAATTGACAGAGGAATATTCATATTTAAATGCAAATACCAATTTAAAATTAAAAACGAATTTAAATTCAAATTCAAATTCAATTGTTAATTCAAATATTAATCATCACAATAATTCCAATGAAGAAGAATTCAAACCCATTTCTATAAAAGCATTAAAAATTGCTGATGACAAATTTTCATCTAAAATACTATATACGCTAGAAGAAGAAAATTATGTTTTAAAATTAAAATCTACCAAAAGTATAGAATTTTTATCGCGAGATAAAAAATGCAAACCTATACTTTGTACTTCTAATGTTGATGATGGAGATAAATATTATTATGTTTTGTTAGATGAGAAAATAAAAGAATTTGCTGATTTAAAATACAATGTACGACAACTATTGAAAAAAAATTCAAAATTTAAATTTGTCGATTATATTATAAATATAAATAAACACGTATATACAGAAAATGAAATAATGAATGAAGTTTTACCTGTTTCTTTAAGGAAATTTATTCCTTTAAAAATTAAAATTACAAATCAAATTTTAGAAATTTTAATTCCTCCAGAATTATATCAGTTTGAAAAAAAATTAGCACAAATATTATTAAAACTAAATTCTCAAATTAAATCAGTTATTAAACGAGTCATACTAAACGGTAAAGAAGAAGTAGTTGTGATTGAAGGAAATAAAGATTTAAGTGTTCAAGATGTTAAAGAATCTGGCTGTGTTTACAATTTAGATTTTACAAATTATGTATGGGACTCTTTATTTGAGGAATGTTATACTCTAATTTTAAAAAGAATAAAACCATCTGAATCAGTATGCGATGTAAATGCCGGTATAGGAAGGTTATCTATACCATTAGGAAAGAAGCAAAATATTGTAATGAGCAATATAAAATTATCACAGAAAAAACAATTCAGAACAAATATTTTTAAAAATACTTTTTTAAAATATGTACGATACTATCAACAATTCCCCTCCGATTTTATTAAAAATTCTTTAGAAAATTATCATACTACTGATTGGGATGCTCCACTCCCATTAACTGTCGGTAACACCAGCCAAAAAATTATGAATGATTTGCAAAATTTTAATCAGAAAAATAACAATAAAAATTTAAATATTAATAATAAACAGAATAATACCATTTATACCATTAACACTCTTAATTCTGAGCACATTGTTAATAAAGACACCGGATCTATAATGAAAATGAAATGGAACGATGCTGTAATTTTATTTTCTAGAGGTTTTTGGCCGTTTCCTAATACAAAATCTCCTCCTCAAGCCTATGTGATACAAAAACCAAAGTATATTCAAAATTTCATTTTACATCTAACTGATTCAAATCTTGAAATACTAAGTAAGTTGATTATTTTTTTTTTTTTTTTTTTTTTTTTTTGAAGTGCTACTAACATTTTTTTTTAAGATATATTTTCAGGGATTTGGAAAGTAGACTTTGCCCAAGGTTATGACTTTTCTTCAAATTGTGCTCCTATGATACACGGAGTATACAAAACTACTACTTATGACATCAAGTCTAATAATTTAGACATATTTAAGAATAATCTTCAGAAGGTAATTATTTTTTATTTTTTTTATTTTTTTAATACAAATCAGAGCTAATTGGTATGTTTTAGATAATAGAAAACATTATGAAAGTATCATTAAAAAATAGTCAATTTAGAGTTATCTATTGTGGAACAGACTCAGTTTCTTGCATTTTTTATATAAAGTTTCGAATTCCATGGGATTATATAATTAATGGGTCGGGAGAGATTTCAAGGAAGATAGTTTCGGGAGAGAAATAATTTTTTAGTAATGGGTATTTATACCTATGTGTATGGAGATATCCCTAAATACCTATATATATATATATATACCTTCTTGTTTAGAGAAGAAATTCTTCTCTAAGCACAAATTAGCTGCTGGCTTTGATGACCAATAACAAATTTATGAACTTATGTATAAATAGAATCTTGTAAATATGTGTTTTTAAAAATAATAAAAAGGAAACAAACTTAGTAATATATTACCGATCACATCCCGTTTTGGATTATTTAAAAACTACCCTAAACAATACAGTCCCTCGTTAGGGTTTACTTTTAACGTCCAGTTCTTCGCTTTTTTCAGTTTTTCTCTTGTTTCCCCTTAATATATCAAATCGCTTACTAATCCATTATTCAACATTCTTATTTTCGTGTGGAGTAGCGCTAAATAAACAAACACTAAACAAAACTATTTCTTAATATTAATATTAATATTAGCATTATTTATTATTTATCATTTAGTTTTTATTTTATTTTTATTTTTATTTTTATTATTTATTATTTATTTTTTATTTTTTATTTTTTATTTTTATTTTTATTATTTATTATTTATTTTTAATTTTCAGTTATTTCTTCTAATACATAAAGTAGTAAACAAATTACGGGTTTTAATCCAGTTTCTTTTTTAGGGGAAAGAGTGTGAAATAGTGAGAAAAAAAAAAATAAAAACAAAATAAAAAATAAAAAAATAATAAAAAACATAAAAATAAAAACAAAAAAAAAAAAATTAAATAAAAAAGAGCTAAATAAATCTAGATAAGGATTCCCTTGGACTATTCTATTTTGTCTAGAATCTTTTTTTTTTATTTGTTGGCTTATTTCTTATGAGAATAATATTAGTTTAAAGTGGAACAAGATTCGATCGGTGTTTTTTTTTTTTTTTTTTTTTTTTTTTTTTTTTTTTTTTTTTTTTTTTTTTTTTTTTTTTTTTCACGTTTTAACTGTAAGAGAGAATTTATTTATTTATTGTTATATATATTTTAATGTTTTCTAATCTTTGTTAATTATTAACTTGGGATCTTTTTTTTATATCACATGAAATAGACAAATAAATACAATCACTGTAAAAATCGCGATTTTATTACGAAGATTATTATTTGAAAACTAAATTTAATTACTTATTATTCGCTATAATTTATATTTTATTTATTTATTTAATATTAAATTTAAATTTGGTTTGCTTTTTACTGGTTTTATTACTTTAATAGTTGTTAATGCATATGTTATTTTACGTGTTTAAATCATTGTGCAAGGCTATTTGGATTATTAATAATATTATTGATTGATTCCAGACTTTTTTTATTTAGTGTGTTGGAGGATATTTATAGCGTTTATATAATAATATATTTAATATTATACCAATTATTAGTTTTTTATCTGATAATTAAATCTAAATCAAAAAAATTTATCAGATTTGGCCGTAATTTAATTAAATTTGATATCTGTTGTTGATTTTCTTTGCCAGAATTTAGAGGTGTGAATAAGCATTGAAATAAGACGAAAATATTTATTTATTTATTTATTTATTTTTTTATTTTTTTATTTTTTATTTTATTTATTTATTTCTGTGCTTCATAATTTATGGATGAAGCTCCAGATAAACTATCTACACTCACTAGAGATCCGTCTCAAAATGAAATAACACAAGAATCCGGCTATACTTCAGATTCAGGAAGCACCTTAAGTGTTTACGATTCTAATGAAATTCTTACAAACACTTACAATACAAACATTGTAATTGAACTTGATTTTGATGGGAAAATTAAATATGTAAGCAAAGTTTGGGAAGACGTCATTGGAACTCCAATAGATACGGTTATAAACAAACCGATATCAGATTTTTTATGTGATAATAGAGACATATTTGTAAATGCAATGACAGAATTGAAAGAAAATGCTTCAATTTCAAGTGCCAGTATTAGATGTTCGTTTTATAGAGGCTCCTTAGCAGTACAACTTTCTCCTTTAAATTTGGCTTCTTTACATAGGTCTATTGAAAAAGTGGGGAATGGTAATGATATCAAAAGCGGGAAAAAGCAAGATTTTTCAAATAAATTAACAAAAGATGAAAATACTACTTCTATTGAAAAAAAAAATGAAAATACTGATGACTCTAATAAAGAAAAAAAAGCTTCAAAAGACGTTCAAAAATCATTAAAAATTACTAATACCCCTATAACTACTCCTTGTACTGAAAATTCATTAAATTACTACTCGGTAATAGAAATGGAAGGTCAAGGTATTTTAATTTATTCTAGGGATTCCACAGAATACTCTCATAGTATGTGGGTATTAAAACCATATATTCCTCCAAAGCCACTTACTATCGACCTTCCTTCAAATTTGGTTGAAATTCTTGGATTTGGCGCTGAATTATTTGCTTCTTACGTTTCAACTGTTGCACAATCAGACAAACCTGAGGATATAAAAGCACCGGTGATTCTATGTCGTATTTGTGAATGCGAGTTTCCTGATTGGTGGTTTGAAAGGCATTCTGCATTATGTATGGTTGAGCAAAAATGTATTAGTGCTATAGCTGTTGCCCAAGACACTCTTAATGAGCAAAGAAATTTAATTGCACAAATTATAAACTCACGCTCGTCCGCTACTCCAACGTCATCATTTTCCTCGATTTCTTCTAATAATACCCCGTCTTCTTCCTCTACTTCATCTTCGTTTAATGCCACTAATACGGCACTTACTGAGTATCGCGGTATTAAGTTACCAAATAATTTTCCTGTTCACTCTTCTCCTCTTCGTAGATCAGCGACTTCGGTTTCTATAATAACAGCCGCTACATATAAGCAAAGATCACCTTTAAGATTGCTAGAGATATTATTGGATTTATGTGATAATGCTCTTGAAATTAATTCTCCTGAAATAAGTGAAAGAGAAAAATCAGACGAAAGGGAATTTCGTGTTTATTCACCAATCAGCGAATCTCGAATTAGGCAAATAACTTCATGGAATTCTCCATATGTAGAAGATGAAGCTTTGAAATTATTAAGTAAGGATACAGAAACTTTTGCTAAACAAAAAGTAGAAGCTGTGATACGTCTTGGTAACATAATAACTTATGCGGAAACAATTAAAAGAGAAACTTTTGAAATTGCCCAACAAGTAGTTGACGATACTATTGCTCAAGTAGCTACTTGTGGATTAGATGATGACAGTAATGACCATTTAAAGGAAGACGATAAAAATAAAGGGGAAGAAAAAGGGAAAGAAAAGGGAAAAGAAAAGGGGAAAGAAAAGGGGGAAGAAAAAGGAAAAGAAAAGGGAAAAGAAAAGGGAAACGAAAAGGGAAACGAAAAGGGAAACGAAAAAGGAAACGAAAATGGAAACGAAAAAGGAAACGAAAAAGGAAACGAAAAAGGAAACGAAAAAGGAAACGAAAAAGGAAACGAAAAAAGAAACGAAAAAGGAAACGAAAAAGAGAAAGAAAAAGGAAAAGAAAAGGGAAAAGAAATGGAAAAAGAAAAGATTTCAAATCTTAAATTAGACACAGTAACAAAACGAGAGCTTTCAGATCCATTTTTTGAACCTGCATCCCCTCATTTGAATCGATTTAATCGTTTAAAAACCGATTCTCCAGAAATTATTTCTAGAGGTGGCTCGGTTTCTTCGAGTAATACTGCCTCTCCTCGCATTTCACATGAACCATTTACTCTACAAAACACTAAAAAAAAAATAACAAATTATTATTCAGAGCCCGAGAATAATGTCCCAAGAAAATTTAAAGATTCTGAAGCTTCCAACTTTTCAACTGGATTTTCTACTCCATTATGTTCTGCGTCAAATTTGAAGCCTCAAATTTCATCGAATTTTACGCTAAATTCGTCTGGTAATACTAATTTTGGATCACCAAGAATGATTTCTCCTACAAGATCCGCAAGTGGTAATATTCAATTTGGGGGTGCATCAAATTCGCGTTATAGCAGATCATCTCGATTATCAGTATATGCTGATTCTACAACCTTTTCTCCTTCAATATTTCCCTTTGATAGTCCAACTTCTGAACCTTTTTATCATCATCATCATCGTACTTCCTCGTCTACTTCAGATGCAGCTGCAAAAATCCCAGTTTCGCCTTTATTAACGGCTATTTCTTCTCCCTCAAAGCCAGCCCCTCCTAGTATTCGTGATTATGAGTTTGTCAAACCTATCAGTAGGGGAGCTTTTGGAAATGTTTCTTTAGCTAAAAAGAAAAACACAGGGGAGTATGTTGCTATTAAAATGCTAAAGAAATCTGATATGATTGCAAAGAACCAGGTCACCAACGTCAAAGCAGAACGAGCAATTATGATGGCGCAGGCTGAATCTTCCTTTGTGGCTAAATTATTTTTTACTTTTCAAAATAAAGATTATTTATTTTTAGTAATGGAATATCTTCCGGGCGGAGATTTAGCTGCTTTACTTAAAATAATGGGAATTCTCACTGAGGATTGGGTCAGGTTTTATATTGCCGAAGTGGTTGCTGGGGTTGAAAGTTTACATGAAAAAGGTATAGTTCACCGTGATTTAAAGCCTGATAATATTCTTATAGATGCTTCTGGTCACTTGAAATTAACTGATTTTGGACTTTCACGAATGGGACTGATACGTCGCCAAGCTCGCATTAGCACAGAAGAACTTCCTACTCCATCGGAAGTGATAAATGCTGGAAGTTTCATTAGACCTCTGTCTTCTGCTGCATCGACTTCTTTGTCTACACCTTCTGATTTATACTCATCTGCTTCTCCTCTTGGAGTTTCAGATGCCCCACCGAATTCGACTTATTTTAATTTTGCCAAAACTGGACGGATAGACAGGAGACCATCTTCTCGAAGCAATAGATCTGATTCATTTGGGGGGGATTCTATTATGAATCAATTAAACAATTTTCATCTTGGAGAGTCAAGGCGCACGAGTTTCTGTCCTGATGAAGACACACGAAGTGAATCTTCTACTTCAAGTGATTTGAGCATTCCTAATCATTTACGGGGGAATTCACGTTCTTCCACTAACTTTTCTTTAGCCACTGTTTCAAATCCAGTTTCTATGCATCCTCCTCAGATGGCATTATTTGATCCTAATGATTCAACACGAAAATTTGTTGGAACACCAGATTACTTAGCTCCTGAGACAATTAATGGGTCTGGTCAAGATCAAATGTGTGATTGGTGGTCTATTGGCTGCATAATGTTTGAGTTTTTATATGGAGTCCCCCCTTTCCACGATTCTTCACCAGAGAAAGTGTTTGATAGAATTTTATCACGTAAAATTGAATGGCCTGAAGAGATTGAAGAATATGATGTGAGCCAAGAAGCAAATGATCTTATAGAAAAACTTTTGGTTTTGTCTCCAAATGAACGTTTAGGACACAATGGTGCTAATGAAATAAAATCACATCCTTTTTTTAAGGGAATTGATTGGGATCATTTAAATGAAATGACAGTACCATTCGTCCCTTCTACTAAAGGTCCTGAGGATACGGAATATTTTGATCATCGAGGGTCTGATTTAAAGGCATTCCCAGAAGAATTTGATCTATCAAATACTGCAATGGATAAAAGCACGCCTTCTCCTACTGTGCCTGAATTTTTTCAGGAAAAAAGTATTGCTTTAACACGACAGAATGCGCTTCCTCCGCATATACCTACTCATATTCGAGAACTTGGAACTAGACGAGTAAGTGAAACAGGAAATGATGATAATTTCGGCTCATTTTCTTTCAAAAATTTACCTGTATTAGAAAAAGCAAATCATGAAATTATTGAGAGATTGAAAAGTGAACATCTTGAGAATCAAAGAGCATCAATATCTTTAGGACCTTTAGAAGCTTCAAGTACGAGGTCTTTTTTACAGCATCATGGAGCATTTCAAGATGACAGTCGACGACTTTCAATTACTTCAAGCAATAGTTCATCTGGCTCTACGCTTGCCGGAAGATCAAAGTCTCCAGCAAATTCTACCAGTCCAGCAATAAGTAGGATTTCTACAGGTGCTTCATATAATTCTCATGCCCCTGTGTTTTCAGTAACTTACAGTGGGTCAACAAGTCCGCAGCTAGTAAATAATCCACAAGATTTTACCACAAATAGTTCTACGCATTCTAATGAAAAGGCAAGTTTGCGTGATGTTAGTACAATAAATACAGGTTTACATGGGGGCACAAGTGGATCATTATCCAAGTCCCCGGCTACTTCTTTTTCTACAGTAAATTATCAGAGTACATCTATGGGTGAGCCTGGATCAAAGTCTCCTAGGTTTCTTCGTATGAATGCTGGGACATCTGTCGAGTCACCTGAATATATTGAAAGTTGGCGAAAGCAACGTCGTTACACACAAGTTTTTGATCCATCACCTTCTAGCTCTGATAATGAAGAATCTCGTTCATCTAGATTAATGGCTAAGAAAAATAGAAGAATATCTCACCGAGAGAGTTCCAGAAGGCGACTTGGACGTCATCGCCTTGTTTTAATTTGTGATGGAGACGAAAAAGCCAGATCGTTACTTGAAAAGACATTGAGTGAAGTATTTTGTCAAGTTGTTTGTGTAAATGATGGAGCAGAGGCTATAGCGCGCTCTACATCGGATATTAAGTTTGATTTAATCATAACAGAGTGTAATTTGGAATATACATCTGGTGAGGATGTTGCTAGAATGGTAAAGGCGACGGTAAATATTAATAAAG
>JAJMCY010000263.1:17500-19077 GCA_030565755.1 Ascobotryozyma cognata
TGTTTCTCAACCAATTCAAGATTTTTATCTAAAGTTTTATGAACTTCATTTAATAAAGTCGGGTTTTTATACGTTTCAGCAAAATAAATTGCCCATCTAAATGTATCTCTTCGACTAAGAATTGATAATAAAAAGGGTTGCAATTCAGGCATACTTGCATATTCTAAATAAAGCTTCCTAGATGCTTTCTTATACCCAGTATTATAACCAATAGCCATACCACCCAAAGAAAATCCAGTTGCCCCAAAAACTATTGGGAAAAATTTTGACCATAAAGTATTATTACGATTTTTAGCATATTTTACTGCATACTTACCCAATTGTTTATATAAAATTGCAAAACATAATGCGCCGCCAGTAAAACCAAGTAAAGTTGTATTAACTAATTTAGAAGTATTAACATCGATTAAATCTAAATCTAATTTGTATCTATCATCTAATTTTAAGGAACTATCCGCTTCTTTAAATGATTTAAAAAACTGCCATGGTATTGAAAGAATTACTGGTTTCTGATGCAAAGTATCTGTGACTGCAATCAGTAATTTTCTACTTTGTTTTGCAGCTTTTATTTGTTTTTCAGGATCAGTGTCAAACATTAGAAGCTGATGTTATAAAATTTACTTGGAGATAATGTTTATTATACTATATTGGGCTCTGTTGATCTTTTTCATTTAACCTTTAAAATGGTGAAGTCATAGGTGTGGGCATAGGGTATGTCCGAGAATAAGGCATTAAATTATATATAACAAGGCGAGGTCGGTCATGAAAATGGGCATACATGGAAGCATACCTGTATTGTAGCCCCTAGCTATTTATTATACCTGCAATACAGGAATTTGCATTTTCAAAGTTATTTATTATTTGTATAATATAAATTGTTTTTATAATACCTTGTAGTAATTTTGTTTATATGTTTGCTTAAACTTTATGTATTTTTCTTTTTTGTATATTAGTCATTTAAAATACACTTCATAAATTCAAGTACGTTATAATTCGATACAAAATAAAACTTTAAATAATATATTACCATAGAATAATACACAAACATGAATAATAATTAATAGAAACAAACTAAATGACAGATTAAGAAATTACAAGAAAAAATAAATAAAAACAGATCAAAAAAAAAAAAAAAAAAAAAAGAAATGAATAAGATGAAATAATATAAAATGAAAAACAGATCAACAAACAAACAAACAAACAATAAACAATTAAACGAACAAAAAGACAAGCACATATGCAATCATAATATAATTTGCAAACTTTATTCAACATATTAAGCATATCATAAACAAACTAACGTAGAAAGTAAAAATTAATGTAGACAATAAAAACATAAAAGATTGATTAATAAAAATAGAATATAATAAAAATAATAATAACCATAGTAAAATGATTGAAAACTGTTATTGATAAGTCTTTTTTCGTTTTTTCGTTTTTTTTTTTTTTTTTTTTTTTTTTTTTTTTTTTTTTTTTTTTTTTTTTTTTTTTTTTTTTTTTTTTTTTTTTTTTTTTTTTTTTTTTTTTTTTTTTTTTTTTTTTTTTTTTTTTTTTTTTTTTTTTTTTTTTTTTTTTTT
>JAJMCY010000264.1:0-19049 GCA_030565755.1 Ascobotryozyma cognata
TTTTTCCCCTATGTCAAATTCAATATTTTGTATTTTTCATTTTTTATATAGCATTTATTGTTTTTATAATAGATTTGTTTTTCCCTAGTAATTGTTCTATTATTTAGTGTTATTTATTATTATATTATTATTATTATTATTATTATTATTATTATTATTATTATTATTATTATTATTATTATTATTATTATTATTATTATTATTATTATTATTATTATAATCATAATAATAATAATAATAAATAATAGTATAAATAATAATAATAATAATAACACTATAATTTTTAAAATAACTAAGTATAAATATAAATTACACACGCGTAAGTAGATTTACGTTATTATGTATTTTCTTATATATAATTTTTATTTTTAATTATTTTAATTATTTTAACTATTAATTATTCGTATTCTATTTGTATATATCACATTTTGTGTAAATTTTCTAACATGTAATTAGCAACTGTAAATTTATTAAATACCGTCACTGCATTAAGCGAGTTTTTGCTCTAAATCAACTTATTAGGGTCTTTTTTTTTCTAATCTATTTCTATTACTGTATAATTTAATTATTTATTATTTACTATTTACTATTTACTATTTACTATTTACTATTTATTATTATTATTTACTATTTATTATTTATTATTTATTATTTATTTATTTTTACAAAGGAAATTCTCTATAATTGTATTGCATGTAATTTAAATTGTAGGAAAAATAAACGCGTTATGTTGTAAATACTATTTCATGAAATTCATTACAATAAAATAATTAGATAATCCGATGAATACTATTTTTTTATGTTATAGTTTAATAAATAAATAATAAATAATAAATAATAAATAATAAATAATAAATAATAAATAATAAATAATAAATAATAAATAATAAATAATAAATAATAAATAATAAATAATAAATAATAAATAATAAATAATAATAAATAAATAATAATAAATAAATAATAATAAATAAATAATAATAAATAAATAATAATAAATAATAATAATAAATAGTAATAAATAAATAAATAATAAATAATAAATAAATACATAATAAATAATAAATAATAAATAATAAATAATAAATAATAAATAATAAATAATAAATAATAAATAAATAATAATAAATAATAATAAATAATAAATAAATAATAATAAATAATAAATAAATAATAATAAATAATAAATAAATAATATGAATACATCAATCTTGCATGTATCAAATTTACTAACATCAACAAAGCCCAAAGAAAGAACAGAGGCAATAAAAACATTACAACAATTTATACAAGTATCAAAAAATTTAGATTCATTTTCATCAAATGCTGTACATAAATTACTTGAATGTTTATTTAATTCTATACAACAAGATGTTTATCTTTATTCAAATTCTACACAATCTTTTGTATTATCACTATCAGAAGATAGGTTAAGAACAGCTTCAAGCATAGTTAGGTCATTTTTAACTTCAAATCGTTTAATATCTATTATTAAATTTACCTCGATAAAATTATTTTTAAATCATTTATATACCGTTTTACCACAGACGAGAATCATTAACACGACTCCAAATAAATATTCAATTAATAACCGTAATAATAAATTCCCACTTAATATTTGTGCACCAATATCTATAAACTATATAAAGTCTTTAAAATTTATTATAGAAAATTCCCCACAACATATAGAACATCTATCTAAAAAACAATGGTCACAATTAATCTTATTTATAACAGAAACAATAGAAAAAAATTCCGCTATTGCTTATATCTCTATTGAAGATCTACAAGCTTTAAAATCTTCTCAAAATTCCCATACTAATTCACAATCTTCAATGCCCAATTTAAATACCAACAATAATAATATTTATGTTAATATCAAAAATTCCATTTCTTCTGCTTCTTCTTCTTCTTCCTCTTCACTACCTTTACCCTATGAAACGATAGAATTAATGGCAGTACTTGCAAATCTATTATCTTTTCCTGTTTCTTCTTTTGCTCTTACAGATGATCTTCCTTCTATAATAATAACAACTCTTTTTCTATTCCTAAATGCACATTCACAAGAAACTTCCGCACATCAATATACTTTTAAATCTTTATCCATTTTAATATCACTTATTAGATGCGAAAATTTACACTTATTAGCAAGATGCATTTTAGAATCTGTTCCTCTTCTTCCAAATTTTTGGAGATTCTCTTCAACAGGACGCTGGAAATCATTCTATACCGAATTATTAAATTTCACTACTATAATTTTAGATACCCTTCCCTGGGTATATTCACATTTTATACCATCTTGCCAGAATATATTGAATAATGAATTAAATGTAGACATGCAACAAAATGATTTAATGAATCATAGCATTCAAACTCTCATTTCATTGCGAAATTGGTATCTTAATATTCCCTTAAAGAACCATTTACAAATTGATGATTTACTTCTAGCAGATGAAATTACTACCCAGCAAATTCCTTATATATTTCACATAGGCAATAAGCTCCAAATTAAGTTAAACCCTTTTGGTAATTATCATGCATGGATAATGCTGAGGAATATTGCTTCATTAGACCATTTTATAAATTCAAATGCAGAAACCCAATATGATGAAATTTCTCAACATAACAATTCTACGTCTTCATCACCTACTTTAACAGTAGGCAGTTCACAAAAAATTTTAACTCAAAAACAAACTGATTTTATTGTAACTAAATTATGTAAAATGAATATAATTTCTTTGGCGGAGCAATCTCTCGAAATTCAATTGTTAACTTTCCAAATTGCCTTGTTTTTTCCTTCCCTAGAATTAAACCGGTTAATGCCTATTGTGAAACCTTTGATTGGTACTTTAAATATAGAAATTTCTGCGTGGAGCTTATTGTTTCTTTCTTTTGTTTTAGCAGAGTCAAACATTCCTATTTCAGGAAACCAATTGAATGATAAAAATGTAAAACCTTTACTGGAAAATATTTGGGTATTTACGTGCAGGTACATTTCTATTCCGAATTTAAGTCGCCCCTCTTGCATATTTATTTCTATATGCCTTAACAAGCATTTTATTGATGATATGATAGCACTTCATTCTATAAATAATCTACTTTCTATAGTTGAAGCAAGTGGCCCTTCATCTTTAAGTGATGCCTCCATTATATTTTGGTGTTCCTTGATTAATTTTAAACAGAGGTTTCCTATTACAGAAACAGATAAAGATTCTTTAAGAAATTCCATAATATCTTGGTTAATATTATCTTTAGTTCCAATTGGGTCCTCCGTAAATGAGCTTGATATTACGACAATAGAAGAAGGACACAAATCATACTTATTAACTACTCAAGCTGAAATTGGTGATACAATTGATTTTTTTTGTTTTTTAATTTATAATTTTGAATACACCTTTCAATATACTCAATTTGGATTGCTTAAGACAAAATATTTTGGACTTTTCGCTAATCTAGGTTTTGCTTTAAAATCTGATGTACTTCTTTCAAATTTATTATTAAATTGCGATATAAGTGAGTTAAATTCTAAATCAGATTCTACTCATATTAGTCTATCACACGAAAAAGTAAGGCAAAATAATACAATTATTAATTTTTCTACTTTAATTGATTTAATGAATGACACTTCGCATAAGCTAACCTTAAGAAACATTAAAGCACAAAAAGTTTCTGAATATTTAATACTATTCCTGTTTTGTGGATTTATTTTAAAGTCTGATTTTTTTGGTTTAACAACCACAAATAGTGAAGCAATAGATTTTAGGCAAAGCTATTTATCTGCTTTTAAAAACTTATATGGTTCTTTGGTTGAAGTTTTTAGTTTATCAGAAAGTATAACTTTTGAATCAGTTTTTATCAAAACATGTTCATATTTAATACCATATAAAACCGATAGTACTATAGTAAGCATACCATTTCATTCTTTAGTTTATGAATTCATGCATAATATAGTTGATAAGATTAGTAAAGAAAGGGTTTCAGAGTTGAGCTTTAATAATATGCATAATAAGGATGATAACAATGATGAAGATGATGATATTTTTCAGTTTTCTGAGCTAAAAACTAAAAAAAAGCGAAAAACAAGTGGGCTTTTTTCAGCATCAAAGTTTCCAAGCATAAACTGTCTGAAGGATAGTTTCCGTACTTTATTTTCAATAAAACATAGCGTTAAATCATATGAAGAGCAATCTGTTTTTTATTTAAAGTTTATATGTTTACTAAGCGATCTGGATGACCAGAAAGATCAACTAACTAAACTACTTCTAACACTTCCATGTGAAAACTTTATTTATGTTTCTGATATGGTATTTACAACTGATGTAGAATTTGATAATACGCCTATTATTGCTTCGCTTGATGATGATAACTTTTCAAAAATTTTGGGTTATATTACTGATAATTTTATCAGCAATTATTATTATGAGAGATGTGAGTTCATTCTTTATTTGGCTTTGAAAATATGTTTTGCGAAATTTAAGCAGTATTTGGAAGATATATTTCTGCATAAACATACAATACTTAATTCAGAAATTCAAGACGTTTCTCAATGGCTCGTAGATATTGGTTTGAATTCAAACTCAGCATCTACAGGTTATCAAATGGCGATTAGTGAATTTGTAATATTTCTTTTAACAAATAGTTTGACACTAAAATTGGAAGCCGAATGGGTGAAGGAATTAAATTTAAACTTTAGTAACCTGATCTTGAACAATTCCATTAGAGTAAAGTATGCCTTAACGAAAAAAGTCAATCGACTTATTGAAATTTGGCCGTTAGATCGTGTCACTTCCTTATGTTTAATTTATGAAAAATATTTAAATTCCTTGGAAACAATCGCGTTATTCAATCTTTTTATTATGAAAACTTTTAATATGAATGTAGAATTGTTTTATTTTTTTATTAAAGGGATTACAGAACAAGCTTTGATAGATATAGGAACAGATTATTGTTTAATGTGTATAAAAACCGTATCTTCTTATTTTGATATATCTGCAAAATGTTTATTTTTAAACTATTCATTAGAATTCATTCAGCAAATAATTGCACATGAAAATGGCCTTGAATTATTTAGATTTCATCTTTTTGGTTACTCTGATTTTCAAGAATTTTATTACGAGAATGAGTCCGAAATCATAGCACAGTTGTACGCTTTTTATGGTATTCCTGGAACTTTGAACATTCAAAAGATTTCCACAAAGATGAATACTCGAATTACAAACATTGTAAGAAGATCTTTTGCTAAGCTTTTTACTTATGTACTTATTAAAAATTCAGATAAAATAGATTTCAATATTATGACTTTGGATTTAAATAAGAATTATAATTTAAATTTAAAGGAGGAGGTATTAAATAATATTTCGGCCATAATAGGAAACTTAATATCCTGTATTACTTTTGATTTTCAAAGTGTTAAAACACTAATGTACAATGTGAATTCTCGTAAGACGAATAACCAAGAAAGCATAAACAAACATTCTAGTTCATCTTTCGAATCACGAGTATATACTAGAATGCATATTTCTTCAGGGCAAGCGGTTAACATTTTAGACTCTTTGGCTAGGTTTATGAATTCATCTGTTGAGAATTTACTTAGTCCTGCAGGCATCTTATTTTCATTACGTATTATAACTCTGAAGCATTCAAATACCATTTATTTACATGAAAAATACAATAAATTTAAAAGAATTTCTTTTTATATATCAATTTTGGCTGAAAAAAATACTACTCATGAATATGTTTATAAAGTTTTCATAGTGCAGCTTTGTGAGTTTTTAACAAAAGACCATTTATATTGTGCTATTGAAGAAATTTTAGACTCTTTAAAAAAGTTTTTATCGTTAAATTTACAGATACATATGCTGGAATTGAAAGATTTTCAAATTATATTTTTAAGAATTTTTGAGTTTTTTTTACAACAAAAAACTCTTGGTTCAAATTGTTATGCACATATTTCTGATTTTCTTATGCATCTCAAACAAAATAAAGAAAATCGATTCAAAGGGTTTTTTAACATGATAGAAAAATCAATTTTTCTAAACTTATTATATGAAATATTAATATTACCTAAGAATAGCAGAAGGGTCTTTGATCTTGAGAAATCTCTGCTTGATTTATTTGGAGAATCCGATAATTCAGGTAATGATGATACAATAAGTCGCCTTGGTCTTCGATGCTGCGCTTTAATTTCGACAAAGGATTTTAATATAAATTTGGACGATATCAGCTGTTCCACATGTTGTAAAGTAGCCTCTTTTTTAATTTCTTATCAAGTTTATTTAAATGATAAAGCTTTTATTAGATGGGCTTCTGAAATTATTGGAAAATCATATTTGCTCAATGGTTCTTGTATAAGTTATAACTATAAAGAAGTGACATCATACTCCAAGGGAAGTTTTATAAAAGATATACATCTTATGCCATTTTTTGAAATTTTGCAAATATTACTAAAGGAAACCTTAATTTTGAATTCAACAGAAATAAGTCACGTTGAGTCATTTTTAAGATTTTTATATCAAAATGATGATAAAAATAATTGCATATATAGTCATTTATGTCAAGATTCACACATAAATTTAACTTTATCATCTTATACTAGCGCATTTGTCTTTACTGAGTTCGACCCAATTAATGATGAATTTAAAAAAGATATCTGTAATAATAGTGCTAATTCTATTGAATGTTATAGTTTGAAAAAGTGGGCAATTTATAGATCTATAGAATGCTGGCTTATTTTACAAAGGTGCACAGACCAGCTAACTAAAAGCTTTTTTTATGGTTTAATAAATCTTTTACGAATAGTCCCTTCTCTTTCAACAATATTGTACAAGTATATTTTTTTAAGTACTATTATTTTTTCAAGTGATACTATATCTAAAAATATATATTTAAATTTCTGCAATTTGGTATTAAAAGATAATAAGAAAATTTATTACGAGCACACAAAACTTTTATTGGATAGTTTCTTTTTCGCTCGCTTAAAGCTTTCTAGTTATGATAATAATAAATTACAAGAATTATGTAATCATACAGATTTTGAAATCTTTGCTAATATGTCTTTTAATTATGGCTTGTTTCAAAGTGCCTATTTTTTTGCTGAGTTTCATTGGAGCTTGACAGGGAACGTTCTTAACATTTTGGAAAATATTTTACGTCAAGTTACTGATCCGGATTTGATTTATGGAATAAATGTTTCTCCTTCAATTTCAAACTATATTGATCGCTCAGTGCGAGAAGGCAATTATTGGGATTCGTTGTATTTTAGTAATTCAGCGGATGGGATAATAGAAGCTGATATTTCAGTTTCCTCGGCTTTGCATAATGTAGGTCTTTATAATCTTTCTATTGCAACTAACAAGTGTTTCTCAAATTTAAATAACAAAGGTCATATTGATTTGTATTCTTCTGCTTGGAAAAACAATTGCTGGGATTTGCCTGTTAAAGAAAACTGTAGAACAAGAAGTGAAATGATTTACTATTTATTTTGTAAACTGAAATATATGCCTGATTTTCTAATTGAAAAAGAAAATACTTTATCAAGTTTTCTTTTGAATCTTAATGGAGAAGCCTTAGAGAAAGTTTTGAAATTATCGTCACTTAGTTCTATTAAAGAATATGCTCCTTTTCTGTCTATCACCTACATGGCTAAAAATTTATTACAAAAATTTTCAAATAGAAAAAGTGATGCGGAAAATTTTTGGAAACCAAAATGGATGGGGTATGCCAATATTTATGACTTTGAAGACTTGCTTATTGCACAAAAAGAGTTTTGTCGTTTTTTATACAAAGTAAACCCACAGGATAGGTCACAATATAATTACTGTAAATCCGTTTGTATTTTGAACGAACTATACAGAGAGCATAACCAAAATAATAAAACGTTAAATTTATTATTGGAATTAAAAAGCTATACGCAGAATAATGCAATAATAGATAAGTTTTATTATTTAGAAGCCTCAAAGTTTCTTTGGGAAAAATGTGAAATGTTTGAAGCCATAAAGCTTTTAAAATTACTTATTATGAAATCGAATACATTTGTTACTGAAGAAATTTCCAAATACGTATTACTTGTGCAACTAGGTACTTGGGTTTCTATTGCAAAGCAAGAAAAGGCTGATAGTATTATGAAAAGCTATTTTGAAGAGCCAATTGAGCAAATCATTAAAAATAATTATAGCTGTAAAAGTCAATCGAAAGCTTTTCATTTAGTTGCTCGATTTTATGATACTCAACTATATTCTGAGTATAATAATAATGACTTCGAAAGAATTAAATTGTTAAGAAATAATAAGCTAGCAGAAATTAACCAGCTTAAGGAGCTGTCTGGAAACTTAACATCACAAACTGAAAAAAAAAAGCTACTACATTATATGGAAAATACTAAAAAGTTATATAAGTTTGATGAAAAAGAGTATTCTAGGTTAAATTCAAATAGACAAGCTTTTTTAGAAAAAAGCTTATATTTTTATTTAAAGACCTTGGAATATTCTGATTCCTATCCTGACGATATAATGAGATTTTGTATTATTTGGTTTGCTAATTATCTAGATTCTTCTGCAAATGAGGCAATAATTGATCTAATTAAAAATGTTCCCACGCGAAATTTTGTACCATTAGTTAATCAGCTATCTTCTAGACTTCTTCATAGCACGGATATCTTCCAGGTAATTTTGCAAGATTTGATATATAAAATATGTATAGAGCATCCATACCATGTTTTATATCAACTTTTCTCTTTAAAACAATCAGCTAAGTTGCAAAATGCGGATAAAAATACAATGTCTAGATCTGAAGCAAGTATCATTATATGGGAAAAGCTGAAGCATAATTCTCATTTCTCAAACGATTTTTTAATTCCTATTGAATCTTTTTGCGAAAAGTCTATTTCTTTAGCAAATATAAAAGTAGACTCTAAATCGAAAACTATCACACTTAATCGTCTAGATGGTGGTAAATGGTGGCTAAATCACTTTAAAGAACTTAGAATTGCTATTCCTACTACGCATATACCTGTTACAACTTTAGATGATTATAGAAAGCTGCCTTCTGTTATTTCTGTCAATCCTATGTTGTCTATTGCTTCTGGTCTTAGTCATCCCAAGATATTATCTTGCATGACTAATGACGGAAAAGAACATAAAGTTTTATTTAAAAGTGGCAATGATGATTTACGTCAAGATGCTATTATGGAACAAGTATTTGACCAGGTGAACGAATATTTATCGCGAAATCAAGATTCTCGTATAAGGAATTTACTAATTAGAACTTATAAAGTTGTCCCATTAGGACCAAAAGCTGGGCTAATAGAATTTGTTTTAAATACAATACCGCTATGTGAATATTTACTCAAAGCCCATAAAAAATATTATCCTAATGAATGGTCTATGAATAAGGCTAGAACATTGATGAAAAATTCAATGGGTAAAGGGAAAGCGTCTCGCTTGGATGTATTTAAAGAAATAGAAAAAAACATCCATCCTGTACTTCATCATTTTTTTCTTGATAATTTCTTGACCCCAGAAGATTGGTATAAATCACGTATTAACTATAGTAGAAGCACGGCTACCATATCTATTGTAGGCTATATATTAGGAATCGGAGATCGACATACGAATAACATACTGTTAGACTCTGAAAAGGGGGATCCGATTCATATTGATTTTGGGATTTCATTTGAATTAGGTAAAACTCTTCCTGTTCCTGAAACTGTGCCCTTTAGGCTATCGAGAGATATAGTAGATGGAATGGGAATATTGGGTGCTGATGGACCATTTAGGCGTTGTTGTGAAATTACTTTAAAAATATTAAGACAAGAAAAAGAGAAAATACATAGTATTTTGGAAGTGTTCAAACACGATCCAATTTATTCTTGGGCAATAACACCTTTACGTAAAAAAAAGATACAGGATGAATATGCATTTTTGGATGCTGCTGAAACCGATGCAAATTCTTCAGAAGCGGATAGAGCTCTTCTTGTTATTTCTCAGAAGCTTTCAGAATCTTTAAGTATTAATGCTACTGTAAACTCATTGATTCAAGAAGCAACAGATTCAAGCAACTTAGCCTCGATGTATTACGGCTGGTGTCCATTTTATTAGTTCTATATAGTAATGATGTTAGGTTTGAAATCGAATTAAATAAATAAATAGTTACATAAAATAGTTTTTTTAAACAAAAAATACACTTTTATTCTTATATCTATGATTCATAGATATTATTCATTAAATTAACTTAAATTTCAATAAATTAAATCCTACATTTATTAGTTATATAATTAATTTTATAAAATACAAATCATAAAATAATTTATAGTTTAAAAGTTAAATTCATCAAATCAGAAACAAATCACATCGTTGTGTGATCTCTTGTTAATTGATACGCGGTGGGGCTCGAATATTAGGATTCAAATAAGCTTTGGATTTGAATTCTTTATACTTTTTACCAGCAAGTTTAGCACTTTCTACAGATAACGATGTTTGGGCATTAAGATACTCATAATGTAGACCCGAGTTAAAGTTTACATTTTTAAATGGTATATCATCATTATAATTAAGACCATTCAACAGCTCCGCTTTGTATGAATTATGATATTTACTTAAGCTGGGACATATTTTTAATAATGCTTCAATATCTAAAGATTCTCCTGGGGGGATAGGTGTAGGATTTGAAGGTGTGATACAAGGAAGATCAACTTCTTTACGTAGAACATGGTCGATATCAATAGCTGAAAAAAAGGCTACAGATTGTGGAACTTCTTCAATACCTAGTTCATAACAAAACAGTGCTCTTGTCCAAACATTAGATATTTGAAGTGCTAAAGCTGCTCTATACTTATCCTCTTCTTTTACTAAATAACGAATTTCATCATGCACAGTTATAGCCAATCTTGCATCAATTTCAAAGCTTTTAATAAGATACTCCATTGAAGTTATTAAAAGATGAAGATAATCCACACCTGAAGATTGAATAATCCAATTCACTCGGGATGTAAGAAAGTCACTTCTTCGTGTGAGATTTCCTTGTCTTAAAGCTTCAGTCAAAAAACATTTTAAAACTGGAGTACATGGGCTTTCTTTACAGGCTAAAGTCTCTAGTTCATTAAATAAAACACTTTCTGTCCCTCCACACCAAGTTGTTGTAGAAGAAAATTCCTTTATTTTCCTTCTTTGACCTTTGGTAGATTGATATAATTTCTTAGCAATTTGTGATGCCTCGTCTTTAGTGAGGTTAGGATTAAATTGAAGTAAAAGCTGGGTAGCATAAAGAACCCCCGCACCATATATTCTACCATAATTAAAAATTTTTGCGTGATTTCTTGAAATTCCTAAAATTTCAGCAGTTTTTGAATGCATATCAGTTCCATCTGCTTTACTACCTTCTAAATTCATCCATCCAATTGCAGTACTTCCATGAAAACCAAATTGGGAGTCTCCAACTAAACTCGCAATCCATAATTCTTCAGAATCTACATCTGCGCCCACAAAGCGATAGCCATCTGGCGCCCTAATCATTGATTTCAATTCAGATCCAACGCGGTCTTTTTTGGCATTACTTGCAGTAAGCCATGTCTTCTCAACAGCCCGTCGAGTAATTGTGCCCATTGGTATTACTTGTGGTATTATTATACCAAATTTTTTATCTTCTTTAGGTATAATGCCCATATTCATTTCATCACTCCATATAGGGAATTGCTCAATAATTCGTTCACGGGAAGAAAGCCAATATGAGCAAGCAGTGTTCATTTTTATAGCTTTCCTTGCTGACTCAAATTGTGACGAAAGAGATTCATTTTCAAAATAAGCTATATATGATTTACCCAGTGGTTTAACACAACGAGCCTCGGGACCTTCTACATGAGGAAGTTTAAAAAATACCGAGTCAGGGTCATTATAAACTTCCTTAATATCCTCGTGTATAGATGAGCTTTTCATAATTGCTTTAACAGTCACTGGTACATAAGTCTTTTTTATTAGTTCAGATTTTTTAGAACTTGGAGCTTTGAAGCAAAAGCCGAATTTATCAGTCCATACAAGAGGGTATCCAAGAAAAGATAGTCTGAGTAAAATTGCTGATATACGCGTAGATACAGTAATTTTTGGCTCAGTTTGTCCGGGAGGTATGAGACTTTTATACCATTCTGGTAATTCATTTTCTTCATCTGACTTATTTCCACTAGAAGAAATCTTAGTGTTTTTTTCAATTATAAGTTCATCCTTTTCATCATTGTCTATATTATTAATTTTTAATTTTGTGGAAGATGCAGTTTTTTTAGCCTTTGGGGGTCTACCTCTTTTTCTGGATTTATTTACATTAACTGATTCTTTTGTTGTTTTTGTAGTCCAGTTTAACTGTTTAAGCCAAATATCCTTTTCCCCATCGTTAGTTAAAAGTGCTTCTTTGGCTAAACCAAGAAGAACATTTTCAATTTGTTTCGTATATTCTTTATATTTATTTTCTGAATCTAACAAATATTTAGGCCACGATTGATCAACTGGTAAAAAAGCAGATGATATGTGACGGAGTGCTGAAAAGCTGACTGGATGCGTAGCAATCTCTAAAAATTTTGGAAAAATTGTTTGATAAACAGCCATCGTTGCTAGAACATCTTTTGCACAGTAATTCATTAATGACGGAAAAAAATTTTTCACGATATCAATATCTGTAGTACTAAAAACTCCTCTTAAAGTTTTATCTAACTCTATACCACAATGAAACTCTGCAACTTCTGCTAATGAGTTAGTTGTTGTTTTGCCTATCCAAGAATAAGCAGGGTTATTAAATGGATGTTCTATTAATGGCACTTTATCAAGGTATTCCTTAAAAAGATGCGATATAGACCTATAATTAATTGATTCCCAAGCATCAGCATGAATATCATCATCATTGCTTAGATCACAGGGAGATAAAGGTGGTTCTGAGGGAGATCTATTTCTATATTTCATCCAAACCGGCCTTTGTTGAGAAGTCATACCAAATCTAGCAATATGTAAAGACATTGTGTCAAAAAAAAAGCGTTTTGACGGCTTAATATGGTATTCTTCTTTAATCCGAGCCCGATCGTATCCTATATGGTGCCCTACGATAAATATTGGGCCCGTACCTTTTTCATTAGTCAAAGGGATTAAATGATTGGGAGTATCACTTTCCCCCGTTAGCCAAGGACTAACCCATCCATACCATGCAGATTGACCCAAAGCTACAGCCATGACAGGATATCCAGAAATTTTATAACAAACTTCAGTATCAAAAATAATTGCCGATTCATTGGGACAATCAACAGAAAAATGAGCATTACCCATATATTTAGTCCAGCCAGATTTAAAAGCAAATAGTGGAGGTGGTTTTGCAATATCTGCAGAGGCAAGATCGTGAGCCAACTCGATATAAGGTTCTGAACTCCTTTGTCCTAAAATTCTAAAATGGGATTGCAGACTACCTCCTAGTAGTGAAGGTAAATCAAAAGAAATTTGTTTAGCAGGTTTTATCTCCTTTTTTAATCCATGGTCATTAAGATGTTTTTTAGAAAGCTTTATAAGATCTGAAGGAATAACTTTTTTTTTAAAATCACTTTTGGGGAAAATCTGTTTTTGTATATGGTCAGAAAGATATTGAACACCAACATTATTAATACGAGGAGGAGGTGGTTGTGTTGGTATTTTTTTTAATTTTCTTATTGTATGATTATTTTCTGAATTTTTTAATACATTTAGTATTGTGGGAATGGTTAGTGGTTTTGGCGCTTGAGATATATATTCCTTAGGAGACTTTTCCACTTGTTTAGCAATTTTATTAGCATAATTTATTCGCAATGTTGGATCATAATATTTATATAAAGGCACACTATGTGGATTTTTAGGTGTTATTTTTTTGCTCATGATAGCAGTCCTGCTGCGTTATATTCTTTTTTTTTTTTTTTTTTTTTTTTTTATAAATAATATTAGTATTATTTCAAGTTTCTTAAAATACTATAATACTAATAGTATTTATATTATTTTAAGATTTATTTATTATAAATAAATCTTATATTATTTACAATAATAGAAATATTGATTTTATTTCCTACAAATCTTAAATTTCCCAATAATATTTTATTAAAATAAAAATATTCCCAAAAGAACAGAAAAGCGAGTTTCTCTTAAAACCCAATATTTCTTCCTAAATAATAATATTTAAATACCTATGTTCAATAAACAATAAAATATTTTCTAATTGGAAAATAATTCCACTTATAACTATTTGTTTAGCCTAGCAACCAGTTTAAAAATAATACAATTTATTCAAATAATATTAGCAAAATCGATTAAATTTATGATATAATTAATTTTTAACTTTTAATTTTTTTTTTTTTTTTTTTTTACTTAAAAAAAACTCTAAAATATTTTAGTTTTTAAATCCAATTAATTATTTGGGATATTTTTAAGCATATTAGTTAATAAATTAATTTATATTTAAGACATTTTTTTTAAAAAAAAAAAATAATTAAAATAAAACAATCATACAATTTTATTCAATTTATATTTAAATTCCTTTGGTAAATGTAAAAATATAAAGCATTTTTTATTTTTATTTTTATTTTTATTTTTATTTTTATTTTTATTTTTATTTTTATTTTTTTATTTTTATTTTTTTATTTTTATTTTTTTATTTTTATTTTTTTATTTTTATTTTTTTATTTTTATTTTTTTATTTTTATTTTTTTATTTTTATTTTTTATTTTCGTTCTTTTATGTTTTGTGTATTTTTTTATCCTAAATACTCATTTAAACAAAAAAGTAAATTTGCGAATTTTAATGACCATGTATCACCTATGTATTTCAATATTAAACTAGGTATTTGTTGTGTATTACCTGTTTATGTCATAAAAAATTGTGGTAATACGCAGTATTATTATTGGTTGGTTCTTTTTAATGTGTAATGCTATTTCTTATAAATAGCACTCTGTCTAATAATATTTCGTTTTTTACAGTAATTAGATAGGTGGAAATAAAAATAATTTAATAAAAAATCTATATAGCTTTATAGCTTATTTAGTTTTGTTTGTTTTTTGTAAAAGTAAATTTTAAAACTGTGAATATGATCTTTAAAATTTGATAACCTCTTTATAAAATAATTTTTTTTCTTAAAAAATCAAACTTAACTAAGTTAAAATAATTGACACAGAAAAACAAACAAACAAAAAAAACCGAAAAACACAGTTATAAAATACAGAATAAATATATTTAATGAGAAAATGAATTTTAAAATGTACTAAAAGTAGTATCATATGAATTATACATGAATACAGAAAATACAAACTTCAAATATCACCATAGCAACATAAGAGTACACATTTATTGAAAACGGTGTACAATGCGCAAGTGTGAAATTTTGTATGGCACCACCATCTTCTATTATAATGGATATGTACTTATAAATATACTGCATTAAATTTAGTATTTTATTAAATAAATTTATTTAATATATTTTTATATTTTATAAACACAATAGTTACTTATGAAAACATAACAAACGAGTGTAATACATAGAAAAAGACTTAATTACAGCTATAAAATATCTTAATTATAAAATTTTATTTTTTTCTACTATGCGTAATTTTATAAAATGTTCAATATTTCTTTTGCTGTTATATAAATTGAAATGCTTTACGACTTAAACCATATGTATAAATATACAAATTACGTTTTTAATGTGCTCCCCTATTCTATAAACAATTCCCATATACAGGATTGATTTCTTAGTTAGATACAGAAAACCCTTACAGGAAGCCTAGGTGGAATAAAAGAGAGGATATAAATATCAATTATTCCCTTAATATATATTGACATCACTCCTCCAAGTTAGGTACATTATCAATTTCGAATTACTGAATTAGACTGTTTATATACTAAATAGGAACCATTAATCGTAAATATGTTAAATTATGTTTACTCTGAAAAATTCAGAGTAATAATTTCCTATTTTGTACTAAATATCTAAATAAGTAAATAGAATGAGCGATATACCCTTCTTGGAAGGTGAAGAAATCAATAAAACTAGAGGGGTTGAAAAATTACCCAATGATAAAAATATTACCGCAAACTTTCTCCGTGTTCATGGTTGCCCCCCGCACACCAACTCCGACACGCTGCCTGAGTATATCATAGCAACACATACTAAATTTCAAAAAAATGACATTATCAAATAGTCTTAATATTCTCCGCATTTCTCTGCATAGCAGTATATATAGAGAACTGTTTGACAATAAAGTTTTAGTAAAAATTGTATATAACTAGTTTTATAATAATTTTTTATTATTATTTTTTATTATTTATTTATTATAAAATGATTCGAAACAATATTTCTAGTACATTACGTAAAGTTAACTTACCTACTGGAGTAACTAATAATTTGAATGGAAGGTTTTATTCTTCTATGGGTATATACAAAGTTCCAGAGCCACATAATGAATTAAACGTAAGTTTTCGTTTTTGTTTTTGTTTTTGATTTTGCTTTACTTTTCATTTTCATTTTTAATGAAATTGATTTCTTTTATCATGTTTATTAATAAAGCAAAGCTCTAACTATTTATAGCAAGATTATGAACCAGACTCAGTAGCAAGGGCAAAATTAGCAGAAGCTATCACTAACTTACAAAAAGAACTTCCAAAATCAGTTCCTTTGATTATTAATGGAAAAAGAATCACAACCACAGAAACAGAATCACAATTTAATCCTTTTTCTCATACAAATATAGTTGCAAATGTTTCAAAAGCATCAGAAAAACATGTTTGTGAAGCAATATCTTCTGCACAAAGTGCAAAAATCGGATGGGAGAATACTCCATTTAATGAAAGAGTTTCAATTTTTTTAAAAGCAGCAGATCTTATTTCAACTAAGTATAAATATAGAATTATGGCAGCTACAATTTTAGGACAAGGAAAAAATGCATATCAAGCAGAAATTGATGCAAGCGCTGAATTAATTGATTTTTTAAAATTTAATGCAAAATACGCAGAAGAAATGTACTCACAACAACCTATTCGTACCTCAAAAGGTATTTGGAACCGTGCTGATTATAGACCACTTGAAGGTTTTGTTTATGCTGTAACCCCTTTTAATTTCACTGCTATTGCTGGAAATCTGGTTGCTGCTCCAGCTATTGTTGGTAATACTGTATTATGGAAACCATCTACTCATGCAGTGTTGAGTGGTTATATTTTGTATCAAATTCTAGAAGAAGCTGGCCTTCCAGATGGTGTAATAAATTTTATACCTGGCGATCCTTTAACTATCACACAAAGAGTTCTTTCGGATTCAGATTTTGGTGCTTTACATTATACTGGCTCCACAACTATATTTAAATCCATTTATAAACAAATTGCAAGTAACTTAGATTCATATAAATCTTATCCTCGTATAGTTGGTGAAACAGGTGGGAAAAATTTTCATATAATTCACCCTTCTGCGAATATAAACTCTGCAGCTAAAGCTACTGTTAGAGGTGCATTTGAATATCAAGGTCAAAAATGCTCTGCTGCTTCTCGTGTTTATGTTCCAGAATCAACTTGGTCAGAATTTAAGTCTGTTCTTTTAGCAGAAACAGAATCGATTACCAGTTCATCATCTGGATTTTCTTCTTTAAATTCAAAAACTTGGCCATTAAATAACCTTACTGATTTTTCTGGGCCAGTTATTCATAGACAATCTTTTAACAAATTATCTGATGTATTATCAAAGGCTAAGAAGGATACTTCTCTTGAGATAATCGCTGGTGGGTTTGTTGATGATTCAGTAGGGTTTTTCGTTGAACCTACTATTATTCAATCAAAAGATATTAATCATAGTATATTTAGCCAAGAATTCTTTGGACCTATTCTAGCTGTTTATGTTTACCCTGATAATGATTTTGAAAAAATATTATCTCATGTTGACAAAACTTCAGCATATGGATTAACTGGTTCTATTTTTGCTAAAGACCGAAATGCTGTTCAGCTCGCATCTAATGTGTTAAGACACACTGCTGGAAATTTTTACATTAATGACAAATGTACTGGTGCTGTTGTTGGACAGCAATGGTTTGGAGGTAGTAGGTTATCAGGTACAAACGATAAAGCAGGTTCTGGAAATATACTTACTAGATTTGTATCTATTAGAAATATCAAAGAAAATTTCTTAGATACGGAAACTGTTTTGTATCCTTCTAATAAGTTATAATTTATTGCAACGTAAAATTTTTGTTTATACTAATTAAATGTTAATTTAAGTTCATGGGAAAGATTACGAGTTTAATGTGAAATTAGCTGGATAATTTATTGTCTTAAATGAAATATTCTAGATTTTTTTAATGTTTACAAATAAGGTATTTTAAAAATTAATATGAGATGAATTTTTTGAAAATTATCGATGTTTTTGAGTAAAGCATATTATTTTTTAAACTATGATTAAACTAGTAAACAATGTATAATCATATTGTAAAACAAAACAAATAAAAAAAAAATAAGACGAAAAAAGACGAATATAAGGGTAGCCAATGAATATTATAGTTCAAAATATATCAATGGGTCAAATTATATATATATATATATATATTCATATAAATTAATAATTTGCAAATCTAGTGATAAATTAATATTAACCAGCTACTATATAAATTTTTATTATATATAAATTAGCATGAATTGTTACAGTTTTTTTTTCTTTCTTTGTTACTCTATAAGAGACTAGAATTGAATATTAAAAGAAGGATTACAAAACTAAAAATACTTAAAATCTTTTATACGGTTACTTGATATTTATATAATTTTTACGGTTAAAATTGAACACTTGAGTAGATTAGTGTAAGGTTATTTATTCAGTATTAGTATTTTTATTAAGATTACATAATAAACCTGAACTTTATACATATATAAAAATATGAAAGTGCAAGAATATAAAACCGTAAGATTTATAAAAATACAAAAGTTAAATAAATAAATAAATAAATAAATAAATAAATAAATAAATAAATAAATAAATAAATAAATAAATAAATAAATAAATAAATAAATAAATAAATAAATAAATAAATAAATAAA
>JAJMCY010000265.1:0-19008 GCA_030565755.1 Ascobotryozyma cognata
AAAAACAAAAAAAAAAAAAAAAAAACTATTCACATTTTATTTTTACAGAATATTTAAATTGCATAATAGATAAACTATTTACACGTATCTTATGAAAAAATAAAAAATAAGTACAAAATATTACATTGCCTATATCTAATGTGTCTTTGCACCTCTTCCACCTACCGACTGTAAATGCATTAACACTTCGTCACTAATTGCTAAATCAGGAAGGACATATTTACGGGATTTATTCTCAGGCTTAGGCAAAAATCCTATAGCAACAAGATATGCAAGATAAATACCCATCTGCTTACAGTCAATTCCAACACCCGCAGAAACGTCTTCTCCCGTCCATTTTATATCGCTTTTTAAAGAAGTCTTCGCATTACTATCATCAAGTTCAGGTGCTTTTGTATGCATAGGAAGGTTATCAAGAACGAAATGTAATAAAGGATATAAAGCGCTTTGGCCAGTTCCTTTAACAACATAATTTTCCAAAGCAACACGCCAAGGAATATACTCAGTTTCTTTTGTATTATACCCGAATTGAGATAACATTCCAAGAAATTCATTAAATCTAATCCTGGGATGTCCAGTGACATGAACTACCAAGTATTCAGTAGAGCTAGGTGGAGATAAAGTTGAGGCAACAACAATGCGAGCAACATGATCAACTGGTACCATATTAACTGTATTATAAATGTCAGGTGTTAATCCCAATTGTACACATCCTTTTAACATTCTAACTAAAAAGTCATCAACATTAGTGGTACCTGATGCACTATCCCCAACAACATATCCAGGTCTGACAATTGACCCTCTTAGACCACGCTCACCTGCTTTACGTAAAAGATATTCAGATACCCATTTAGATTGACCATAGCCGTTTCCCAAACCTTCCTTAGAACCCATAAGATCATCAGATTCAAGAATTCCTTGTTTACCAGATTCTATTAATTTGTCTGATAAATTTACATAATAATCAGTATCAATTGATGATGTTGATGAAACAAAAGTAAATGTCTTAGCTTTACCAAAAGAAGCAAATTTAATAAGTTCTACAGTACTAAGTACATTAGCTGCTCGAAGATTTGAATACGGGTATACCCAATGAACAAGAGCACCATTGTGAATAATAATATCAACTTCTTCTGCAAGTTCTTTCCATTTATTTTCTGAAATTCCCAATCGAGGCTCAGCTAAATCCCCTACTACAATCTCAATTCTTTTCCCCCAGTTTTCCCTCCAAATTCCATATGCTTGTGCAGTAGTTTTAATACGCTCAAGACCTTGTGCAGGACTTGGGGCACGAACATGAACAATAAGTTTGAAATCCCCTTTACGTTTCTCTAGTAAATCAAGAATTAAAAATGACCCTAAAAATCCAGTTGCACCGGTTAATAAAACAGTAAGATGCTCAGAAAGCTTATAAGGCAGTTCCTTAGGAAATGAAAACCTTTCTGGAAGAGTTTTTTCTAATTTAACAGCATCATCATAATAACTGAACGCTGATTTCTTTTCAGATTCTTTAACTTCGGAATGCTTCATTTCGTTTGCATCAGTAGCAACTACATCATCACCAAATTTAATACGATCAATTTCAGTAGCAAATAAACTAATTGTAGGGCATTTAAAAATTAGATTCAAAGGCACGTCAATTAAATAGCGTCTTCTTACTTGGAAAATCATTTGAGTTGCAAGAATTGAATGACCACCAAGATCGAAAAAACTATCTTCTGGGGAAACAGATACAGGACGATTTGGAAGGATATTAAGCCAAATATCACGGATTTCAGCTTCTAAAGGAGTGAAATTTGAGTGTTCTGTATTTTCTACTTTTTTAGCAACAACAGACAATTGCGCAGTATCAGGAAAAGGAAGAGCTGGTTTATCAACCTTTCCGTTAGGGTTTAATGGCATTTTAGTAAGAGGAACAATAACCGAAGGAACTGAATAAGAAGGAAGTTTCTTTTTTAAATATTCACGAATATTTTTAATTAAACGTCTATATTTAATCAAACCTTGTACAATTGGATCTTCTGTATCGTCATCATCCTCATTATTTTCTTCTGCAGATAAAAAATCATTAATTGAAGAAGAATGAGATTGTGGTACAAAATAAGAAATTAATGTTGGCTCTTCATTCTTGTCTCGTTTCAATAATGTTATATTTTCTCGTACAAGAGGATGTTGCGATAAGTGAGTATCAATTTCACCAAGTTCAATTCTAAAACCCCTAATCTTTACTTGATCGTCTGCGCGACCACTACATTCAACATTTCCATCTGGCAAGTATCTTCCTAAGTCACCAGTACGATACATGCGATCTCTGGGTTTTTTAAAGAATTTTCTCCAAGGTTCTGAGCCTTCTACGTAAAGTTTCTCCCATTTATCTTCTGGAACAAACCAATTTTTCACGAATTTTTCACGAGTTAAGTCTGGAAGACGAAGATAACCTTCAGCAAGACCACCAGCACGAACATAAATTTCACCAATTTCGCCAATTCCACACGTTTGGGTCCTATCATTTCTGTTTATTACAAGAAGTTGAACATCCTTCATGCCCTGACCTGCTGGCATAATATCTTTTTGTGATTGAATGAAAGATGGATCCTCTGAAACAGAAGGAATTTCATAATAAGATACAGAGCGTTGTGTTTCAGTAGTTCCATACATATTTACAATTGAAACGTTTCTAGCTAATGTTTGTAATCTCATACAATCACGTTTTGTTAAGATATCACCTACAAAAAATGCATGCTTAAGAGAAGGAATAAAAGCAGTAGCTTGAGCGGATAGTAATTGTCCCATGGCAGGTGTTAAATGAGTAATTGTTGCACCATTTTCAGCCATCCACTCAGCAAGTCTACCGGGTGTACCAATATCATCTTGAGTTGGAACAAGAAGTTTAGCACCTAAAAAGAGTGGAGTAAAAATATCTCTTTGAATAGGATCATGAGCTATTCCTGAAAGCATAGTAAAGTTATCTTTATCAGATAAATTAAATCTTTTAGCCATCCAAGGAAAATAATATGTGAGTGAAAAATGACGGCCAAGAACACCTTTTGGTATGCCTTCACTACCACTTGTAAAACTAAGAGTTGGATTACTATCTGGCCCAACTAAAACATTTGGATCTATTTCCGCTTGACTTTTATATTCATTTAAAACATCTAAATCATTTGAAAAAGAGCCACCTAATAAATCACCATTATCTAAAATTTGTAAAGCAGGAATTTCAGTTTTAAGATTTAATTCATCAGAAATATATTTACGTACAGTTGGAGAAATGATTCCTGCTTTTTTTAACATAATTAAAGCACTAGGACGAGCTACAGATAAATAAATGATTTGACGACTTGGCGGATAAGCAGGATCAATTACTGAAAAGGTAGCACCAGCTTTAAGAACGCCCATTACAGCGACAACAAGATCTACGCCACGATAAGCATAAATCATTACAACATCACCTTGCAATACACCTGAATTAATTAATCTATATGCTACTAAATTTGAAGCGGCATTTATTTGAGCATAATTAAAAATACGTTTTTTTGAATCTTTTAAAAAAATATTTTCGGTTTCTATGATACATTCTCTAGTAGGGAATTTACGAGCATTTTGAGTAAAAATATCTTGTATTGCACCTTTAAAATCACTCCAATGCAAGTCAATAGTAGGATTTGGTAAAATATTTTTTTGCTTATCATTTAGTAATGAAATTTTTCCAATTTCAACATTTATACCATCTGTAGTGGCGGTTAAAGTGTTATTAGAATTAGGAGTAGCATTATCATTACATCCAACACCAATAATAATACTAAACAATTGGTCAATAAAAAACAACATTCTTTCCTTTTTAAAAAGCATAGAATTATAATGTAAATTTATATAAGAATGACCACCTGAAGAATCCTCTTGATAAAAGATTGTTAAATCCGTTGTAATACCTTTTGATGGTAATAATAAATTTTTTTCAGATACTTTATTAGAATGTATAAATGAAATTTTAAATAAAGAAATTAAATTATTGTCCTTAGAATTTTTATTTCTATTAATATATTCATATAGATCAGAAAAATAAATAAAATTATTTTTTCCTTCAATACTTTTCTTTTCGATAGAAGTTAAAAGATCTTTAAATTTAATATTTCCAGAAATTTCATTCCTTAATACATAAGGTTTTCCTTCATAACTATTAACACCAATAACAATATCTTCATCTCCTGTAATTCTATAAATAAGTATATTTAATACACATAATGTAATAATAGATTTTTTTACATTAAGTTTATTTGATAACGAGTTCAAAATATCATTTATTTCTTTTGGAATTAAGACTTGAGCTTTTGCTTCAATTACTTTTATAGGAGAAGGACGAACATAATCTGTTGGTAAAATAGATTGAGTAGAATTTTTTAATTTTTTTTCCCAAAATTCCAGAGTTTTTAAATCTGCCATTTTGATGAAAATATTAAATATTAAAGTTTAATTTTAATTTTTAATTTTTAAATTTTTTTTTTTTTTAAAAAAATTTTTTTTTATAAGTATTTTTTTAAAAGTATTTTTTTGTAGGTTATTTTTAAGTTTTTCAGCTTTACTGTTTGAATTTTAAAATTTTAGCGGTTAAAATATTATAATTAAAGGTAATACCATATTACCCGGTTACTGGAAGTGCTTATTTATAAATATTATAATATTTTAGTTTCTTCATGTAGTAATAATAATTTAATTATTTTTAAATTAGAATGAGTTTAACTAAGTAATTGTTATAAAATTGAATATTAAGTAAGCATTTATATTGAATATGTAAAAAATTTGAATTACTTTGTTTTTTTTATTTATTTGAAAATTAAATTTGAGATAAATTGTAAATTAAAAGTTTATAATTTGTTTATTTTCTTAGTAGATAATTGAAGAATTGTAATTGTTTGTATGTGTTTGTTTGTATGTGTTTTCACGTATATATGTATAATATGTATAATATGTATAATATGCATAATATGAATAATATGAATAATATGTATAATATGTATTTGTACGTATATTTAGTGATCACTCTATTTATGAAAATAGAAGTATGTATAGTATTTGATATATTTAGAAATCCAAAACAAGCTTTAAATGATACAGTGTTAGTTATGCTGTATAAATTATATTTGTATTTATTAAGATATTAACGTTATTAATTTAATTATTTCAAATATCAGTTGCATATTATGTGTATATTTATTTTTATTTTTATTATTTTTACTTATTTTTATTTTCATATATATGTTAAAACAGTAATATCCAATTCATTGAACATATGTAAATAAGTACAATATAATAAATATATAGTATAATAAATATATAGTATAATAAATATATAGTATTATAAATACAATTACTAGTTTATATCAAGAGTTGTAATTGAACTTATAAATTAATATATGAGTTTAAATATCATTCAAATTAATTAATAAAAAGCATATTTTGACTGTATTTATATTTATTTAAAATAATCTATTACGCATTACTAGTCTATTCTAATATGTAGAAAAGATAATTTAAACATAGATCTCTAAATACACAAAAAACATTTAATACACGAATTCTATGTTGTTATTATTGATATGTTTAATAAATAAATAATAAATAATATATAATAAATAATAAACAAGAAATAATAAATAATAAACAATAAACAATAAATAATAAATAATAAATAATAAATAATAAATAATAAATAATAAATAATAAATAATAAATAATAAATAATAAATAATAAATAATAAATAATAAATAATAAATAATAAATAATAAATAATAAATAATAAATAATAAATAATAAATAATAAATAATAAATATTAAATAATAAATAATAAATAATAAATAATAAATAATAAATGAAAACTAAAGCTTGTAGAATAAAATATATAATCCAACAAAATCATTTCAATTAATACACAAATATTTCTAATGAACTATTTAAATAATGTTTCGAATAGATTGCATAAACTATTATTTATCAAAAATTATAACGTAAACATTGTGTATAATTAAAAAATTTATAGTTATAAAAAAACTACATTAATTAGTTACTTTTTTTACAATTTAAACTAATATAATTATAAAAAATGATTCTTTCTAAATATACAGTATGACTATGACTATACTACATTAGAATTTAGTTTTATTTAAAAATAATCATAATTTAGTTATTTAAAAATAAATGCATACGACTACTAGTAATTGTAAATAAAGTAACTAACTCTATAGTTGAAATAATTTAATACGCAAATAAACAAAAAATATAATAAGGAACTATAAGAATTTATTAAGTTTAATATGTATGTATGTATTTATATATATGTATATATTTATTTATATTTATATATTTATATATTATATTTATATATTTATATATTTATATATTTATATATTTATATATTTATATATTTATTTATAATTAAAAATAGGTAAACCTTTCGTGGAAATCTATAACGGTATTTAAACCGCAATTTAATATTAAAAACTATAATACCATAGCAATATAGCAGTAATAAACAAATTATACCCTAACAGACTTATATAATTACCGGTAATAAATAATTAACTAATAAACAATAAACCAGTTAGTTGTACACAATAGTTTATTATGATTGTGACGTCATTCGTTGGGATGTTAATTTAGTAAAAACCGAGTAATTCATTTCTTGGTATAGACATAGTTATTTCTTATAGTAGTATTTAATAGTAATATTAGACATATAACGTTGAATTTCAGAATATTCTAGATTTCAATAACTTGTAGAACACTAATAATATAACTCATAAAAACGTAGATATATATATATATATATATATATAGAAAAGTTAAATACAAATAAAAAAACAATAAAAACAATAAATAAGTAAATTATTCGATATTTATAAAATTTATATCTTCATTAATTTTAACAAATTACCTAAATATAATATAACTCAAAATGGTTCTCCATAGAAATATTGACGCCCAAAGTATTATTAATTTACTCTCATCAAAACATCTTAATAATTTTAATAGTGCAAATATCTCAAAATTTGCTAATAGACAAATTCAAACACCATACCATTCTCAATATCAAGCAAGTATTGATGTACCAAGATTTAAAATACCAAAGGAAGGAATTGCTCCAGATGTAGCATATCAATTAATTACAGATGATCTTGATCTTGATGGTAAACCTCAACTTAATTTTGCAAGTTTTGTTTCAACATTTGCAGATGATTTTTCTGAAAGAATTTCAGCAGAAAATTTAACTAAAAACCTTTCTGATGCTGACGAATATCCAGCTTTAATGGATATTCATGCAAGATGTATTTCTATAATTTCAAAATTATGGAATGTACCTAAAGCTTGTAAAGCAATTGGTACTGCAACAACTGGTTCTTCTGAAGCAATTCATTTAGGCGGTCTTGCTATGAAACAAGTTTGGAAGGAAAAAAGAATTGCTGCTGGAAAAGATTATTATCATCCAAATATTTTAATGGGTGCAAATGCTCAAGTTGCACTTGAAAAATTTGCTAGATATTTTGATGTTGAACCTAGAATTATCCCTGTTACTGATGAATCTCATTATACATTAGATCTTAATAAAATTAAGGAAAATTTAGATGAAAATACAATTGGTGTTTTTGTAATTTTAGGTTCAACTTATACTGGACATTTTGAATCTGTTCAAAAAGTATCTGAAATTTTAGATGAATTTGAAAAAGAAACTGGTCATTATGTACCAATCCATGTAGATGGTGCATCTGGTGCAATGATTGCTCCATTTGTTTATCCAGAACATGTATGGGATTTCCGTCTTCCTAGAGTACATTCAATAAATACATCTGGACATAAATTTGGCTTATGTACAGCTGGTTTAGGTTGGGTTATTTGGAAAGATGAAGCATTACTTCCACAACATTTAAGATTTGAACTTCAATATTTAGGTGGAGTTGAACAAACTTTTACTCTTAATTTTTCTCGTCCTGGTTATCCAGTTTTACAACAATATTATAATCTTATTCATCTTGGATATGATGGATTTAAATATACTCATTCATGTTCTCTTGAAAACGCAAGATTACTTTCTAAATTCTTAGAATCTACTGGTTATTTCCATGTTCTTTCAGATATTCATAGAGCTAAAGGAGACTTTAAATATAATCCAACTAAACAATTAGATTCAAAGGATCCTTTAGATTATAATTATGGTTTACCTGTTGTTGCTTTTACTTTTACTGATGAATTTAAAAAAACATATCCTCATGTAAAACAATCTCATCTTTCTCTTGCACTTAGATCAAGGGGATACATTATTCCAAATTATCCTTTACCACCAAATACTGAAAATACTGAAGTGTTACGTGTTGTTGTTAGGGGAAGTATAACCTCTGATTTACTTTTATCTCTTATGGAGGATATTTATCATGTTTTAGATTTTCTTGTTGAAACTGTTGAACCCGGAAAATATTTATTTGAAGCTAATAAGCTTAATTTATATTCACATCGTGCTCATGCTTCACTTGGAAAACATCAAAGTTCAAGCTCTAATAAGCATAATAAAACTTATAGAGGTACATGTTAATTTTTTATATAATAGATAATGAATATAATAAATATAATAAATATAATAAATATAAATAATAAATTATATATAATAAATTATAAATAATAATTGTAAATGGTAATTAATAAATTTAGATATAATTATAAATAAATAAAAATAAAAAAAAATAAATAATAAATAAATAATAAATAATAAATAATAAAAATAATTTAAAATTATAATTTCTAATTATTATGTAAATTTGTAGTTAATTTTAAATCTATAATATTAATGGCTTACTCTAAAAAACGAAAAAATCAATCTTCAAAATCGAAAAAAAAATCTACTGATGAAGTAGAAATTTCTTCAAACGAATCTTTCAACCAATCTTCATCAGAAGAAGAAATATTTGATTCAGATGATAATTATATAGAAAGTGAAAAAGATGATGGTGATGATGATGTAAATATTGAAACTAACAATAACGATAATGATGACGATGGGAATATCAATAGTAATAAAGCAAAAATTATAGTAAATGGTAATAAACGTATTAAACTAAAACCTACAGAAATTTTTGTACCTACAGTTACAATTCCAGATATTGCACCGGAAGTGCCATATACTAGAGATACGATTCATCCTAATACATTTCATTTTTTGGATTTATTAAGTAAAAATAATAATAGGGAATGGTTTTGGTCAAATGAAGAAGCATATAGAAAAGCTAGAAAAGATGCGGATGAATTTATTGAATGCTGGAGTGAAGAAGTGCAAAAAATTGATGATACAATACCTTATTTACCAGTAAAAGATATTGCACACAGAATTTATAGAGATGTAAGACTTAGTGAAGATAAAACTCCTTTTAAACCATATTTTAGTGCAACTTGTTCTAGAACTGGTAAAAAGACTTTATTTGCAACTTATGATATTGTTATTGGTTATAAAAATTTTTCATTTATTTCTACAGGCATGAGATGGATGTATGCTTCTGATGGTTCAACAATTTTAAATAATTTGAGGATGAGATTAGATTTGAAAGGTGGAAAAACTTTAAAAAATATTTTAATGAATAAGCAAGTTGTTGATTCTGTATTGAATTTAAAAAATTTTCATAACCAGTTTCCTTATTCCCCTTTAAAACATAAAGGTGATAAGATCACTCCTATCGATATTTTTATTTCAATGAACCAAGAAAATGCACTAAAAAGAGCTCCAAAGGGTTATCCAATAACTCATAAGGATATTGAATTATTAAAACTAAAAAAATATACTATGCAACTTGGTTTATCTCGGGAAGATTTTTATTCTGGAACTGGTGGTGCAGCACACATTGTGAAAAAATATCTGCCAATGGTTCCTTTTGTAAGTTTTTTGTGTTTATTATATGTTACAAGTTTACTACAAGTATATTATAAGTTTATTATAAGTTTATTAAAATTTTACTAATATTTAGGTAAAATATTTAAATAAGATATATGATCAAGAAGATACTTCAGACGAAGAGTAACTTATTTTCAATTTAAATTCATTTATAATCTATTAATGAGCATTTATTATTACAAGATTTGTTTATCGATGCCAAAATATTTTGTATAATTATTTTAAACAAATCACTTAAATCCCTTCAAATGAGTTTAAAGAAAAAGTTATTTTAAATTTGACTCTATTTTCATTTGCATATCATAATCATGATAATAGCATATGTTACTTACTTAATAGCATATAAGTGAATAAATAATAATAGCAATAGCAATAACAACAATAATAATAATAATAAAAATAATAAATGAATAATAAACGCATTACCTAATATAATTAAAAAGAATTAGTTTGAATGCTTTTGTCACACATTATGTGAATAAACATTTAAACAAACCTTTTTTTTTGTTTTTTGGTTGTTCCCTTTCGTTTATCTATTTATTTATTAACATAGCGTACCACAATAATTTGACGGTGTACACCTTTTTGTTAATAAATAAGATGAATGCCCACATATTTTCTTCTTTATTTTTATTTCTTTTAGTACATAAATCATACTTTATTATAATTCAAACAATACTACAGTATTATTTACCAATTATTATAGTCTTATAAAATATATTTATTCATTCACAAATAGATAAAAATAAAAAATAAAAAAACTATTATCCCGTCATTATTACAAACTATTAATAACAATGAATAGCCTTAATTCTTTAAAAAAAATGGATTACAAAACATCAGTTGATATTAATGAAACTGGGTCACAAAATTCCCCAGTCGAAGGTGAAAAAATTAATACTTACAATCTTCGAAAGAATCGAAAAGTTAAAATTTTTGCTGATAATGAAACAGAAAAAAAGATTGTAAAATCTATTAAATGTGTAAAAAATTTAGCTATTAAAGAAGGAAAGATTACTAAAAATAATGTATCTAGATCTGCAAGAGTTTCTAATTTGAAAACCCCACCTCATTCTGCTGGAAAAAAGAAATCTCAAAAACGAAAAAATGCAAAATATAGATCAAATTTAAAATTAGCAACTATTATTGAAATGCCTTTAGAAGAAAATACAAAAAATTCTGATGAAAACAATAATATAAAAACAAATCATTCTGATTATAATAATCAAATTGAAATTGACATGGGTGATGATAATGATGATGATGATGATGATAATAATAATATTGGTTGCCAAGAAATTAATGAAATGGATAATGAAATGGATAATGAAATAAAAGATTACATTAATGGAAATGAAAGCGACGATTATGAATATGATAGTGAATATGAAAGTGAGAATGAAAATGAAAATGAAGATATTAATAATATTAACAATAATAATAATAATAATAATAATACTTTTAATTATAATTATAACACTTGGCCGAATTTGGATTCATATAATTATTCAAATTCGGTTAGTAACCAATATACTTTACAAACTAATTGTTACAACGAATCGTCAAGCAATTATTTAGCTAACAACGATAATAATATCAATAATAATATTGAAAATCACAATGAAAATTACTACTTTAATAGTATTATTAATACCGATAACAACTATGGTGTAAATAATAATAATTATACTTATAATAATTATAATAATAATAACTATAATAATAATAATAATAATAATAATAATAATGACCCTCCTTATAGTAATTCTTCAGGGGATACAATTATTGAGCATAGCAACCAACCTTATTCAAAGCGGTCTACTAGAAATAACCCTTTCTCTATTCTTCAAGGTAGTACTTCATCAAAATATGACATTTACCCGGATGAACTTGTATTTGAAGCATCTTGTATTTTAATGAATATGGCAGCGAAGTGGAATAAACATATTCCAACCCCAACGCAAAATCCAAATTTAAATTCAAATTCGAATTCGAATTCAGATTCAGATTCAGATTCAAAATTTGTTCTTTCAAATGATATGTATGAAAATTTAAAAAAGAAACGTTCTTATTATAATCCTTCTAATAATATTCCACAATTTACTCCACCATTAACTGGATATAATCCAGAAAATATGTGTGGATATAATCATGCTTATAATAGCATCTATGATAATGTTACATTGTTTCCTAATATTAACCGTCCTTATACTCCAAAAAAGGAACCTCCTTTATAGTGAATAGTAATTATATTTTACTATATAAATATTTAAAAGTATAGACATTATACAATTACTTTTTTGTATGTTTTTCGTTTTAGATGAATTATATAAATTAAAATTGATTTTACAAATTATATAAATTAAATGTGTTTTTACAAATTACATAAATTGTTTTTTATAAAGTAAAAATAAATTTTTTTTCTTTTTATAAATAAATATATAAATGTACCAAATGCACTATTAAATATATACATGAATTTAAATAATTACATGTAAAAAAAAGTCAAAATAACAACGGAATTAAATATACAAAAAATTACTAAAGCACAAAATGTAAGTAAATAGATAAAATATAGATATATAATATAAATAAAAATGTAAATAAAATAAATAGTATAATATAAAGTAAAATAAATGAGATAAAATAAAAATATTCTTTTATTTTTTTACCCATTTATATATTATTAACATTTCAATAGTTCCAATAACAATCTTATATTATTATATTCTATACATTATCATTGGGTCTTTTCTCTATTGATATATAGATCAATAAGAATTCCCATAATAAATATAAAATATAAGAAATAAAATTATTAAAATGTTAATAATACCCAATAAAGTAAAAAATAAACAATTTTATATAACTTCACACTTATTTCAATGCAATCGACTTTCGTCTTTTAAGTTCTCCCGCGAGTCTTGTTTCCTCTGGTTCCAATACATTTTCAATTTCATAAATCAAACGGTTAAAGCTCTCCTTTGAGCCTCTTTCATGAATAAATACAGCCATAGATCCATCTTCATGTTCAACTTCTTCTCCGCTAATAGGAGAAGTGGAAGCAGATTTTACCCTCTCACACTCGATTCTAAATTTAACCGATTTAACATTTAACGCATTTTTAGCAGCAATGCGAGATTTTATAGTTAATAATGCAGAATCAACAACTACTGAAGAAATGCCATATTGTTTCCAATCATTTAGTATAGAAACTAGACGGTCATACAGTGTACCTGCCTCTAAATGTGAATAAATTGATCGAGTAGTATGTGAATACCTTCCATGTGTGAATGTTCTAGTTAAACTTAGCGAACTTGAATTATCATGATTTGTATTATGTGAATGTAATGACATAAACATTTTAGCAAGCCATGATTGCTTTGGCACTCCATCATCATTATGTACATGAGACGTGGAAACACCGGAATTAATCTTTGTAGAATCAACTTGTTTTCCATCACGTGTTACATCACTTTTATTCTCACGCATGCTATGGTGAGATGATTCAAAAGAAGTAGCGTTTGGTGATCTAATTTTTTCTGAAGCCATAGAGATACGTCTAAAAAACGACTTTGAATCAGAAGGGTTTTTTTCCAACTTCGAACTAGTATTCGCATTAACACCAGGACTAGGATTAGAGCTATAAGTTGTCGTATTAGTTGTAATGGTTGTAGTCGATATTCCTGCCTGGGTAGGTGAGTGGATGTCCTTTTTTGATTTCAAATTTAACTTGTCAAACAAACTTGACTTTCTTAATGAAAGTCCCGTATTACTGTGTTTGCTTCCTTTCCGACCTAAATTAGCATTGGCATCCTTTTCTCCAAGTATAGATTTACCACTTCTCTTAGGCAAAATGATTTCTGTTGGTGGTTCATCAGTGACACGTACAGATTTACGTTTAGTAAGTTTCACATCCTCATTAAGTAAATTTTTAGCATCATTTACTTGAAAATTAGGGTCAATAATCATCGACTTACGTGCATTTCCATCCTCATTTAAATGTTGATCAGACCCATCTACCGTAGGTAACGAACTTTCAGCCTCAGCAGAATTATCCGCAGAAATTTGAACACGCCTAATTCTATCCTTGTAAATAGGAGTTTGAGGAATTCTTGGCAAATTTAAAGGTAGCAAACTTGACTTATCTTTCGACTCTGAATTAGAATTTAAATCATGTGAATGGTTGACTGTTAACGTCTCTTGTACTAAATTTGCATTAGGATAATGATTAATGCGTGATTGCTTATGTTGTTGTTGATGTAATTTACGTAACTCTTGTTCTTGCAAGTTTATCTGTTGCAATTGATGCTGATACAAATCATATTGGCGTTTTTGTTCGTTTGATTGTTCTTGTTGTTGTTGTTGTTGTTGTTGCTGTTGCTGTTGCTGCTTTTGATTTTCTTGTTTTTCTTGTTTTTCTTGTTGTTGCTGCTGTTGTTGTTGTCTCTGTTGTTTCTGTTGTTGCTGTTGTTGCTGTTGTTGCTGTTGTTGCTGTTGTTGCTGTTGTTGCTGTTGTTGCTGTTGTTGCTGTTGTTGCTGTTGTTGCTGTTGTTGCTGTTCTTGTTGCTGTTGTTGTTTTTGCAAACTAGAGTATGCATCTTCCATGCTTTGATCATAATTACTATTCGAGTGTGATTTATTAAACGTGAAGACAGATCTGTTACGCTCTAAATCATTATCCTTTTGAACAAAATCGGCACCTGATGATGAAATCACTCTGTTATTGGTATCTTGACTTTGACCAAAAACTTGGTCATTATCTATATATCGACATGGCTCTTGTTGATGTTGGTGCTTGTTGCCTTCATTAACTTCATTCGCCAAAGATGTTGACGGAACAGACTCTTTTGAATCTTCATTTAAAGTTTCTTCTTCATGAATAGTTTCATTAATTCGATTACGTTGTTGTAAATGAATATTTTCACCATTGAGAATTTCAGAAATATCATGTCCACCCACAATAAATGAAAAATCATGTTCGATTTCACGAGCAAATTCATCAACATCATCATCAAACCTCATAGGAAGAAAATCAACCTTAGAAATAGATACACTGCGTGTAGACCTTCCTGTAGGAACATTTTTTTGAATCCTTTCTTGAACCTTTCCATGAGATTCAATCACTCTCCCGTGCGTATAAGATTTGCTAGTACGTTCCTGTACATGGATTTGTTTTGGTGCCTGTGTTTGATTCTGAATCTGTGCTTGGCTTTGATCCATTAAAATTGTCGAATTACGCTTCTTTTCTAATTCAACTACACGAGACAAAGGCGGAATAGCTGGTGTTGGAGGTACACCATTAGACACGTTGGTAACAGGGGCAACAATATTATTATTGCTGACCGGAAATTCTGCAGTAAGAAACGATGACAAAGAATCATTTAAACCAGTTCTGCGTAAAGTTTTTGCAACATAAGAGCCGCGTCTTAACGAAATTGAAGAAGGAGATATTTGAGTGGTTGCATCATTAGCATTGGTATCCACAGTGTTAGCTGGATTAAACTCTGAAGCCGTCATAAAAGATGTTGCATCTTCATTATCATACCATTTCGCAATATCCGCAACAACGTCATCTAAAAACCCCACGTGATAATCATTCACTGCAGAAGACTGTTTCTTAGTCTTTTCAGGTGAATCATATACTAATGACCTTACAAGTTGAGCGTGAGCAAGTTGAGTTTGCTTATTAGATTGCGATTGAGATCTTGAACCATTGCGCACATGTGAAATCCCAGCTGGATAATCACCTTTGTAAATAATACGCGAAGAAGATGATCTACCTCTTCTGTGAGCTCTTCGTCTTTTAGAAGTAGTAGGTACAGCACGTGGAGAGAAAAAAGCCTGCTGGCATACTTCAGCAAATTCATCTGAAGTTTGTTTAGATTCATCAGCAAATAATTTCGAAGGGCTCGTAGTATTGTAAGACTTGATATAATAATTTTCTGCAAACAACTTAGACTTAGTCGATATATTACGAGAAGGTGGTCTTGATGAACGACGCTTAGCATTGGCAGGAGAACTAAATACAGCTGAAGAATTAGATACTGGAATGTGATGATAAGATGGAGATGGGGTCACAATAACGCCAGACTTGTGTTTAAATGAAACATTTCGACGACGAGATGAGGCAGAAACTATAGACAAGCGAGACATAGATCTTGCAGTTGAACGCGGTCGCTTTGTAGAACATCCTGCAACAGCAGCGGCAACAACAGCAGCAGTTGTTTTAGAAGGTGTTTGCAAATTCATAGTACTCTTATCCTTTGTTAAATGAACAGAATTTTCCTTAGAAGACAAAACTGGCATAGCTGGTGGAGGTCCAGAGGAATCAATAATAAGAGAAGATCTTTTCTTACTTCTAGGAGTCGTAATTGGAACAATAACAGTATTTGCCCGAGCCTTTGCTACAAGTCGAGAGTGAACAGAATCTGAAGGATCAATTAGTCTACGAGAAACATCATAAACAGTTGTAGTTGATGACTTTCGAGCATGAGTTTGAGTCCTTTGTTTAACTGGAGATTCATTTGTATTATTAACTAAAGTGTTCTGAGTGTGAGGAGGACCGTATTTCAAGTCAGAAGCATTATAATATTCAGCAATATGATCATGACGATACTTCATTAGCAAACAATAAAACGTTTTTTCCATATTTGGGGTTGAAGAAAGTAAATTTTTAATCATAGTATCTTTATCAACACCATGCCATAAAATTTGCAGACTCTTTAAAATTTCTAAATCAATTTCACCTTTGGAAAGGGGACGTGAAGCAAAAGAAGTTAAAGAATTTGGAGAAGTTGGAGCATTTGCAGGACGAGGATATTTAGATAAAAGTGGATGAGCAAAAATTTCCGGCATTGTAATTCTTTCATTGGGATCAGTTTTCAACATTTTTTTAATTAAATCCTTGGCTTCAGAAGAAAGATATTCTGGCATTGTAAAAACACCAGTCTGAACTTTTAAAAGAAGTTTACGAATATTGTCATCATCAAAAGGAAGATGCCCTGAAAGAAGAGCAAATAAAATGATGCCACAAGACCAGATGTCAGATGGAGCGCCGTGATATTTCTTACCAGCAACGATTTCGGGAGAAGCATAATGAGGAGAACCACAAGAAGTTTCTAAAAGATGACCCGAGACTTCTAAAGCAGCCATACCAAAATCAGCAATTTTTATATTTCGATGTTTATCCAACAAAAGATTCTCTGGTTTAAGATCGCGATGACAAATATTAAAATGGTGACAATAATCAACACCAGAAATAATTTGTCTAAAATAATTCATCGCTTCTTGCTCAGGAAGACGACCTTTTTTAATAAGATAGTCAAATAGTTCACCACCTTCAACATATTCAAGCACAAGATAAAGTTCACCTCTATTTTCCCAAACATCATAAAGACCCATTACATTTGGATGTTCTATTAACTTCATAATTATAACTTCTTTTTCAATTCCATGAGGAAGACCAGTAATAGCAGGATCATTATCAGGATTATTATTTATAGGATGATTTTCCTTTGATTCACTTTGATCATCATCATGGGAAGAAGAGATTGAAGACTTTGGAACGATTTTTACAGCAGCCAATTGATTTGTTACAATATGTTTTGCTAATCTAACTCTACCTGAAGAACCACGACCTAAAGTTCTTCCTAATCTCCAAGGACCTATTTGAGTTTTTCGTTTTGAAGCAGAAGAAGAAGAAGCTTGAGACGACCTTTTTGCCGCGTTTATTTCAATAGTTTGTGAATCCTTTTTAGGTTGTCTAGAAACAGCGGCAACAGCTACAGTTGTTGTTCCATTTTTATTTGAATTTGAATTTGCGGAAGCAACAGCAGCAGCAGCAGCAGCTACTGCTGCTGTTGTTGTAGCGTTAGAATTGGTGGTTGTAGTTGTCGTTGTAGTTGTTGTTGTTGTTGTTTTTGCTGTATTAGAGTCATAGGTAGAAGTTTTCGAGTTAAACATATGCTTATTATTATTTAATTGAACTGCTTGTTGAGAATTCATTAGGATAAGTATTAGTATAAGATTATTTAATTATCAAAATGAAAAAAACGCGTTCATTGAAAGAAAGTGGAATGTAGTTAGTTGACTATAAGAATAGTATGTAAATACAACAATTAATATAATAGATAACTAAAATAAATATATATAATAAATAAATATAAACAAATAAATAAATAAATTATATAAATAAATTATATAAAATAAATAAATATTAAATATTATTTAATATGTTAGTAAAAAATAATGTGTTAATAAAAGAGTGAAAAAATGTTGTGTTTGTTTATATAAAAGACGCGTCGGGTCGCGGAGCAAATGGTAACAACAAGTAGGAAAAATTAAAAATAAAAATAAAAATAAATAAAAATAAAAAAATTAACAAAAATAACTAATATTAATACTAATAAAAATACTATTAATAATAGTTAACTGTTAAAGAATAAATAATAATATAATAGTATATAGTATATAACGTGTAATATGTAATAAATAATAAATAACAAATAAATAAATACTAATTAAATAATATTACCCAAGTAGATGAAAAAAAAAAGTAATAATAAATAATAAATAAATAAATATAAATAATAAGAACAATTAAATCAGGAAATAGTGGAAACCTTAATAAATTTAATTAAATAAATAATAACAACAAATCCAATAAAAAAAAAATAAAAAAAAAAAAAAAAAAAAAAAAAAAAAAAAAAAAAAAAAAAAAAAAAAAAAAAAAAAAAAAAAAAAAAAAAAAAAAAAAAAAAAAAAAGATAATTCAAAGCGAAAGAATTGAGTTGGTATCAAAAAGTAAATAGAAAAGAAATAAAAAAAAAAACCAATTGCAGTTAAAAATTAATAATTTTATATATAAAATATAACTATATATAAAAGAGAATTAAAGATAATAAATATTTAAAAATTAAAATGTAAATATTTAATAAATAAAGAAGAAACAAAAAAAAAAAAAAAAAAAAAAAAAAAAAAAAAAAAAAAAAAAAAAAAAAAAAAAAAAAAAAAAAAAAAAAAAAAAAAAAAAAAAAAAAAAAAAAAAAAAAAAAAAAAAAAAAAAAAAAAAAAAAA
>JAJMCY010000266.1:0-11985 GCA_030565755.1 Ascobotryozyma cognata
AAAAAAAAAAAAAAAAAAAAAAAAGTAGAATACATAAGTAACAAGAAAATCAAATATAAGTGACCGACTTAAAGAGGAAGCCATTTAACAAAAGCGTATACAAAAATAATTATGAAAGGAAAAAAGAAACTAAAGCAAGTATAAAAATAAAAAATTAGATTAAATAAAGCAAAAATAAGAATATATACAATAGACTGTCTTTCCAAGACTCGCGACTCATAGACAAGTACGTAGAACAAAGAATGATAGAGAAAAAAGTAAGTAATTTAATTAGAGACAAAAATAAATGATATATAATAGAAAAACATCTTTCTAAGACAGTCCATATAAAAGTATACAAGGAATAAAATACAATAATAAATATTAAAATAATATAAAATAAAATATAAAAATTATCTCTCTATTTCCATCCATATACAAGTAAGCAAAATAATACAAAATCTGAATAAAAAATTAAACAAACCAAATGGAACAGAATTATAATAATACTTAATAGACCTCCTCCCCAGGTAGCCCATATACGAGTATGTAAATAAAATACAAAATAAAAAAAAAAAATATCCACCTATCCTCACCCATAGCCAGCTACGTAAAATAACATAACGTATAAATTAAAAAAAAAAAAAAAAAAAAAAAAGTTTTCATTATAAAATAACGACTGAAAGAGGTGTCCCATAGTCAAATGAGTAGAAAAAAAGAAAGTATTACATTAGAAAAAAAAATGAAAAGAATAAATACAAAGTAAACTTTTTTCAGGGAACTCAAATAGAAAGAAAGCCCCCTGTCGGACAGTCACCAAAATTAGCACAAGAAAGAAGATGAGCAAAAGAAAAAGGACAAAATAATCTAAAATACTATAAACAAAATAAAAAAATTGAAAAATTGAAAAATTTACCCTCAACCCCGATAATACCATGCAACATTTACCATAGCTCGTTGCCAAATAACAAATGTGTTGGCCAATGAGGAGAACTAAAAGCTGAAATTATTTTTAGTTTTGCTTTGGGTAGGTATAGGGTTAAGAACAGCTCTTGTAAAATCTACTACAAATTTTCTTTTCTTTAGATCTTTAAATCTTGAGAAGTAACCCAGCTTTTTTCAACTTTAATTATGAGACAATTAACGGAGGACGAAACAAGAACTTTATTTGAAAAACTTGCTATATTTATAGGGAGAGATATACAAAAATTAATTGATAAAAAGGATGATCCACATTGTTTTCGATTACAAAAAGATAGAGTTTTTTATATCAGGTATAAAGAAAAAAGATTTTTTTTATTAAGTTTATTAAGTTTATTAATTTTATCTGTTTATTTGTTTATTTATTCATGTATTACTTAGCTAATACATATACAAATTATCATTCAACCATTCTAACGGAACAGTGAAAAACTAGAAAAAATGGCAACTAATATAGCAAGACATAACTTATTATCAATGGGTATTTGTTTTGGAAAATTTACAAAAACAGGAAAATTCAGATTACATATAACTTCTTTAGATTATTTATCACAATATGCTAAATATAAAATATGGATAAAACCTAATGGAGAGATGCCTTTTTTATATGGAAATAATATTTTAAAGGCTCACATAGGAAAAATGAGTGATGAAATACCTGAACATTCTGGTGTAGTTGTTTATAATATGGCTGATGTTCCATTGGTTAGTATTTTCGGGTTTTTTTTTTAGATTGTCTTATTTTACTTCATATCTTTTATTTCAAGTTTTTTTTTTTTATTATTTTTTTTATTTTTCACCTTTACACAAATTCTAACTTCCTATAGGGATTTGGAATATCTGCTAAATCAACAGCTGAATGTAGACGTTTAGATCCTACTGGTATTATTACATTTAGACAGGCAGATGCAGGAGAATACCTTAGAGAGGTATGTAAATTCAAAACAAAAATATTAACTTACATATATATCCTTATAAAGTCCATTTCTTATTTTTTTTTTTTTTTTTTTTTTTTTTTTTTTTTTTTTTTTTTTTTTTTTTTTTTTTTTTTTTTTTTTTTTTTTTTTTTTTTTTTTTTTTTTTTTTTTTTTTTTATCTTATTACTGACAGTTTAAAATATAGGAAGATAGCTTGTTTGCCTAAATCTTTATGTTCAAAGATGATATATATTTTTACTATATACTTTATTATGAATTTTTTTTTATGTTTTTTAATTTTATTTTTCTTTGTACTTTTTTTGTATTATAATAAAACTGCATGCTCTGTTTTTTTTCTTTTCAATTGAAATCTCCAATTTAAGATTATTCTTTTTTGTTGAAAGAAAAAATAAAAAACTTATATAATTGTAATTAAAAAAACTTTTATTAAACTGAAATTTCATTCTTATTAAAACTAAAAACATTTCTTTATTTTCCTTTGCGCTTCTTCTTGGAAGCTTGGTTAGATGAAATCTGTTTTACCCCAGTAGTTTTATATGAAAGATCAAATTCTTCACGAACATCACTGCTGTTGCCCTGTGTGGATACTTTTGCTTGCTTTTTACTCTTACGTTTTGGCTTGTAATAAGATCTATCCTTTAATGGAATCCATCTTTCAGGGTCAACCTTATAGTTACTTAATTGATTATCGACTTTTTCTTGTGTTTTATGTATACTTTGTAATTTAGGATGCTTCTTTTTAGATCGTTTAACTTTTCTAGAATTCACCCCGAATTCAGCTATACGTGCTGTTCTTTTTATAGAAGTTATTGTAGTATAAACACCATTTAATTCTAATTTGTCAACATCTATATTAGTAAAAATATTTTCTGGGTATGGTAAGCTATCAATTAATGCATCAGATCTTTTAAAATCCAGAATGGCTAAACAAGCAGTTAGTCCTGCCGATGCAATTACATCTTTACTATTAATTGAAAGTAAAATGTTGAATAGTTTTAAAGCTAACTGAGCACTAGCTTTATCTTCAGAAAGAACAAACCGTTTTGTATATAATAAACCAAGAGCAGCATTGCATATTAAAGAAGAAAATTGAGCCGCTTTATTAGAATCTATCCAGTAAAGGGCAGCGTTTACAAGTATTTTAGTTGCATTAGCATAGTCACCGAAAAAATTATAGAAATTTGCCAAAACTCCAACAATTCCAGGGAGATACTTTTTATTATTAGTTTGTAAATGTTTCCAACAAGAATAAATTACTTCAAAAGCTGCTTTTTGGTTATCAATTTCAATATATAATTGCGCAATTATAAATGCAAATGAAATATTTTCTGGTGACATTTTAAATTCCTTTTTTAAAATTTTAATAATGCTACTCTTATCTTGGGATTTAAGCTCATTATGCTTAAAATGTAATAATAAAAGTTCTACAGATACATCTGTAGGAAAAATTGATAAGTGAGATTTAATTCTTTTTTTTATATTAATTTCATTTCCTATTAGTGATTGTACAACTAATCTATTAAAACTAATATCTTTCTTTTGAATCATTGTATTATTTGACTTTAAATGATCATTTAAATCACCATAAGTATCAAGTTGACGTAGAAGTAAATATGGATTATCTATTAACTTTGAATATTCGAAAGAAGAAAGTATTTCATTACTCTTAACTATTAATTCTAATGATTCTTCAAGTTGAGATTTATTTTTTTCTATTAATTGTCTTGTAAGAGTTTGAAATTCTGAAATATTTCCAATCAAATAATTAATATAAGAAGCTTGTAAGATAATTGAATTGATTTCAATTTCTTTTTCATCTTCTGATAAATAATTTGCACTTTGGCAAAGGGATTTAGATTTCATTAATAACTCTAAAGACTTACTATATTGTTTTTTTTTTAAATAAATAAAAGATATATTAAACACTTGCTCATAAGTATCATTTATATTATCAATATCATCAGATAAGTTAAGATTGCCAAAATTGATTAAATCCATCGAAATCGCTGCAAGATAATTGACTGAAGTGTCGTAAACTTCATTATCAATAACAGCACCTGATTTTCGAATTTCTGAATTTAAATATTCATAAGTCAATCGAGCGCCATTATAGTCTCCTTTTCTATATTGGCACTGTGCAAATATGTGACATAGAGCTCTTCTCTTGATATAATCGCTTTTACTAATGCTATTGCTATCCCCATCAGATTCCAATTTAACATATTTTTCAGCAATGCTCATCGCCTTTTCACAGTCTTCAATTTGGTAATAAATATAAGCTATTTCTAAATCAAATTCCTTATCCAAACTTTTATCTTTATATTGTTCAATGAATTTTAATCCTTCTTTATATTTATCTTGCTTAATTAAAGAAACCAATATTGTTTTAAAAAACAGTCCTTTATTTTTCAAATTTTCTTCTTTAAATTTGTTTAAAGCATCATTAAAAATTCTTTCTTCTTCTTCAAATTTATTACTAACACTTAATTCTTCCAAAGAAAGGCTTAAACTCATCTTTTTTTTTTATCCTATTTCTTAATTTTTACTTTTTGATTTTTCCTATAAAAATACTTCTGAATGTTTTTCAATGTTTTAAAGGTATTTGTTAGGAAAAAAAATTCCCGTTAGTAGAAAAATCAATCACTAAAAAACTTTGATTGCCACGGTTATTATATTATATTATATTAAAATATCAACTCACGTGATACTATTAGTCACGTGTTAATTAAATAATAAATTACATAATACATTGAAATACTGTACTCTGAAAGTTTTCCATAACTACTGTATATTTCATGGCAACAGTCGCTATAGCACGAATGAGCGGTGGCAAAATTATTTGTGAAACTACCACGTTCATAACAGCTCGTGACTAAATATTCTTACAGTACATATTGTAAACCCTATGGAAACCATGAAAAGTCGAAAACCTATAGAAATATTTATTAATTCTGAAAAAACAAAAGAATTAATACTGTATAAAGTTCCCCCCCCCAAAATGCAATATTGCAACAGAAATAGAATAGTATTTCTTAATCTTTGAGCAGGATTTATCGGAATTCTGTATGTTATTTTTAAAACTTACTCCGCGGTGTTTTCTATTCTTTGTTTAATGACCTCATATGTTTTCTAATTTACTAATAGTTACTAATAAGTATTAAATAATATTTACGGCAAACTCGATATTAAATACTACCGTATTAATATAGCTTTTTACTATAACGAAGCATTACTATGACCTCATTTTCTAGCCTAAAACCAATATGCCTATCTTTGCTCGAACGTGACATATCAAGCTCTGAAAAAAAGGACCGTTTACTTTCTCTTCTAAACACATTGAAACAAATTACCAATGAAAAATCTGATGATGCAAGAACGACAGCAGCAAACACAAACACACAACTGGCCGATTATGTTTTTTTTCCACTCTCTCATATTTTAAAAAATGATCCATTTTTAGATGATAGGACAACGGAATTAATGTTTTCATGTATTTCAATTCTAATTAAATCTTACTGGTCTTATCAGATTTCATTTGAATTATCAAAACAACTATTCATTTTGGTTTCATTTCTAACTAAAAAATCCAATGATAATAAAAATTTTAGCACTCACATGTCAACAGAAACAAAAATTGCTGCAGTACATCTTTTAAACTCTCTATTTGTAGCTTTTTCGGAATCCCAATCGTGTTTGGTTCATGTACATGATCCAAAGCTTTTACTCATTCTTTCAGATTTGGTTTTTTTCCTTTTAATAAATATACAAGACGAGAGTTCAAATACTGATTTGAAATTAACCTCTTTAGGCGCATTGAATAATTGTCTTTTTTCCTTAATCTCAGATGCTGATTTAATTGCTAACATACTACCAGGTATTACTTCTTCAATTACAAAGTCTATTTTAAAATCAAAGCTATCTCTTCATTTCAAAGTTATTTGCAGCTCAATAAACATTCTTAATCATTGTATTTCTGTGACTTTTTCAGATGAAGACTTTCCATTTATATCTCAGTATGGTTTGCTTGAGTCAGAAGAGCATAATTTGCAAAATTTACAAAATGAAACACAAGAAATTAAATTACGAAAATCACAAGAAAATAAACCACAACATGCTTTGCAAAATTCACATACCATAAGAAACTACACATGGCTAAATGCTTCACGAGAACAACTACGAATAGCCATATGCTCAATTTTAACTCTTCGAAACCATCAAAGAGAAGAAGTAAGGAACTCATTGGCAGATCTGGCAATTAGCATTTTACAAAAATCACATAAATCCTTACACTTACTAACAAATTTTTTAATTGAAATTCTTTTTGTATTTTCAAGCGATAATTCTTCTTATTCCCAGAATGTTTTTTCTTTCCTACTTTCAGATATTTCTAAATCAACTTCCTTGAAAGATAATGCAAAAATATTAATTTCAAGTACAATAAAATCTTTACCCTCTTTCTTAGACATACATGACCAACACAAAAGACAAAACAAATTAAATCAAATTATAACGGCAATAAAATTATGGGATGCGTGGGAACCTTCCTCTCCTGTCTTAATTGATTTTCTAAAATCAAATTTATCTAATGCCATTAAATTTCCACTCTCACCATCTTCTATTAAGGAAGGTGCCATTACTTCAATGGAACTTCAGGCCTTAAAGAATAACCTTTATACCCCTATTGGTGCTTTAAATACCATATCTAATTCTGAAATAAGTTTCTTAGCATACACTTCGTATTCCTCTTTATATAAAATCTTTGAAACTGTTAGTCTTTCCTCTGCTTTTCAGTATATTTATGCTGCATATATCGAAAATGCAACTTTTGCTTCAAGGTATGAAAAATGTACTTATTTATGGTGCTCAGTAAAATTAAGTGAACATTTTTATAATATTTCTCCTAATCCAAATCAATATGTGGAGTTAATTGAATCATTATATTATGAATGTTTAAACGTCTTAAAAACAGCAAATGAAATTCAAAGTGAATCTCCAGATTTAGAATATGATCTGATATCCATAGCTTTAAGTGGTGTACTAGTAATTTCATCTCATTCTAAAGTTAATTTTAGAACTGACCTAATCGATATTTTATACTCAATAGTTTATCTGCTTTCATCAAATAATTTATTAATTCGTTCACAAGCACAGAATACTTTAATCGAAATCTGTCATAATTGTAATTATACGTCCATTTATGAAATGTTTAATTCAAACTTTGATTATTTAATAGATGCAATTTCTCTTACAATAAACTCGTTTGACTTATCTCCACAGAATCTATCTATATTGAGAACATTCATTCAAATCATTGGTCCCCCAATTATACCTTATATTGATGATATCATACGTACATTATTGAAAACCTTGGATAGTTTTCAAAGTTATTCTTCTTTAGTTGTATCTATTTTTTTAATTTTAAAAGAGTTTTTGATTCAATCTGTTGTATCAATTCAATCAGATATAAAAAAAATATCTTATGGTGAAACCCGTCGACTGACAAACTTTGCAATAGATTTAAATGATGTTATTAAAGATTTGAAAAGGAAAAACCAGTTTAGGAATTTATCAAAAGAAGAGGAAGATTCAAATAAAAAAACTATTAACTTAGAATATAAAGAAAATAAAGAAAATAAAGAAAATAAAGAAAATGAATTTCTAAAAGAGTTTTCCCAATTAAATGCTTCTCATTATAGTGAAATTTTGCATGAGAGTGTCAATAATGAAGTTGGTAATTTAGGTGACAAAGATAATTTTAAAAATATAGAGAATAAAGTGGAAGATAAAGATGGAGATAAATATAAAGTAAAAGATAGAGATGAATACGAAGATAATAAAGAATCAAATGTTTCTACTAAAGAAAAATGGGATGTTCCGATATCAAAAAGTTTGTTCATGTTGATAAAGGATACTTTACTTTATGCACAATATTATTTGACTCATTCGTCTGCAGAAGTACGACTTACGATGTTAGAAATGATAAATATTTCTATACCATTACTGAATTTTAATAAAACAGATCTATTGACAACTATTAATAAGCTATGGCCATCAGTTATACGAAAAATTGAAGATAAAGATATTTTAGTTATAGTAACTTCTCTTAAAGTTATTAGTAACTTTTGTTTATATGCTGGTGATTTTATGTCTTCTAGAATAAATGATTATTGGAATTTTATAAAATCTCTTTTTATTAAACTTACTTCTTTTAATTTGAATAAATATTCAAAACAAGAAGAATTAACAACTGAAATTTTGGATGCTTTTAGTATTATTATTACTTCAGTTAGGTTGGATTTAAATGTATTTGATGACATGTTAGAAACCTTTGGACCATTTTTCAATCGATATACTGAATTAAAAGATTCTCTCTGTGTAATTAATGAAGATGCTGTATGGTTACTTTTAAATAATACCCACAATTGAACTAACTGTAAATAGGTGAATATTGATTTACATGAATAGTGTACATTTTTATGTTTTTACTTAAATTACACATGCTTGATATAATACTGTTTTTGAAGAGTATTAATTATTAATATATTAGATTTTAGATTTTAGATTTAGGCTTTTTTTTTTTTTTTTTTTTTGAGTATTCTATATAAATTAATATAAACAAACTGCAGTTGTCATGTCAAACAAACCAAGCGCTGCAGATGGATGTGACTTAAAATTTATTGATTTATAATACATATTTTATATTTGGGTTAAATAGTTAGATTTCCAAATGTTTACTATCACGGAAATATAGTTTTTAAAAAAATAGATGTCTTTGGTATCTAATTATTCTAGTTCTGAAAGTGAAGATGAAGAAAATAATAAAATCGATAAAAATGACGAAAATAATATAAAAACTCATTCTGAGAATTTGCTATTAAACTATAATAAGAATAGGAAAAGAAAAAAAACATTAGATGATAATAATAATTCTATAAAAAAAATAATTGTTGAAATTCCTAAAGATAATATAAATAATGATTTACCTAAAATTAAAAAAAGTGTTGAATTCACTAATACAATAGAAAGTATCGCTTCTTTATTACCACCTCCAAAGAATAGGAATAACATAAATTCAAAAGTGCAAAATAAATCACCTGTAGAACACTCTTTAGAGACACCTAAGAATGATTCTAATTTATTTATTCCTCATTCTGTTACAAAAAGATTAAGGAATAAAAAATTAAATAATTCATCTTTTAATACTGATTTACAAAAAGCTCAAATAAGTATAAAAGATATTGAAAAAAACGAAAATAAAAATAAAGATAATGATGGAATTTTCTCGTTAAAATTAAATAATGTTTTTGCTTATATGGACAATAAAAAATCATATAATTTTTTAGGAAATACGCCAGAAAATACGTCAGAAATTTTTCTAAGTAACGACTTAAAAGATATTGCACCAGAACATATTAATGTTGATTCAAATGAACATGACATAAACGAAAATAGTAAAAATGGAAATGGAAATGATATCCCTGATATTGAAAAAAATTCGAATCATAGAAATCGAAATCGAAATTCTGGTAAAATTAATATAATTGAGTACAATGCTACAGAGCTTTATGAAGAAAATGAAAGATTGAAAGCTGAAGGCAAATTAGAATCTATCAGGAGACCAATTAAACATGTTAATGGAGGTAAACATCAACTTTCATCATTACTTTTGGCAGCAGCTTCACAGAAAGAACAGCTGGAGGAAACATTTGCAAATAATAAACGTAATAAAAAGGAATCTGGCTCTAAGTATGGTTTTTATTGAGTTTCATATATTTTCCTAATGATAATATAATACAATAAATAATAAATAATAAATACAGTAAATAATATCTATGATAAACAATAAATACAATATATAGCAAATTTATAAAGATAAAATAAATAATAAATAACTTGTCATGATTGAATTTGTTCACTATCATAAAATAAATAATCATTACTAGATATATTTGTATTCGTACTAACTTTTCCTTTAGATTTTATTATGCGCCACATATCTCTTTTAGTTACTATGCCTTTCAAAAAACCTTTATAAGTTAATAAAATATGCGAAGACCCTATTTTTTGCATAAATGTAGTAACAAGCAATAAGCTGCTTTCTTGTGATAAAATAAATGGAGCAGAATCAATCCAATTGTAAAGGTTTAACACAAAGTTATTATTATTTTCACCATGACCCTTTTCTTTGTCAAAAGTGCATACAGTCTTATCTGAATTTAGAGCACTATCTTTAACTTGATCTAAAGCGTTTAATAATTTTTTTCTAGTAATATATCCTACTAAAATTGCACCCCCATAATTTTTAATAATAGGAAATACATTATAATTATAATTTTCTAAAATATCACGTAAATCTTTAATAGATAAACCATTTTCTTTTAATATAATTAAATCTTCAATTGGAGTCATAAAATCAGAAATAATTGCATCAGGCACATGAGATCCAGAGTTATCAAGTACAGTATATTCTTTATATTCAATTATACTTTCATAAATTCCTTCTTTACCAAAAGCATCACCTACCCATTTTGAAATCATTACAGCAATCATTATTGGTAAAACGTATGATAAGGCGCCAGTAACTTCAAACATGATAACAACAATTGAAAAAGTCATTCTAGTTACACCCCCTAAAGCAGCAGCAGCACCAACTAAAGCATATGCAGAAGGAGATATACAACCTCCGTCAGCAGGACAATCAGAAAAAATCCAAAAATTAGGATATTTGTCATTCCAAGCCTGTATTATAATTCCTAACAATCTTCCAAAAGATGCGCCAAGCGCTAAAGAAGGCATAATTATACCTGCTGGTATATTAATACCTATCGAATAGGCTGAAAGAAAAGTTCCTAGAGTAGTTGTAAGCAATAAATATAAAATTGTTATAATTCTTGAATCCTTATTACACAATATTGAATTTTGTTCCTGAATAGAGCATTCTGCAAATAACCTTGATACTAAAACATTAATCTCAGCTCGCATAAATATTATAGGATAATTTAAAATTGCGGTTATAAAAGCTAAGCTTAAAGCTTCCTTTATAGGATGCTTATCAATTGAGAATTTTTTCCGTAGAAAATAAAATTTTTTATCCAAGTAAATATACAATGAACCAAATAAGCCACCATATACTCCTAAAACAATAAATGGTAAAATTTCAAATCTATGGAAAACCTTATTCGTAAAAGATGCTTGAAATAATACAATGGAATTTGATCTAAATGGTGACATATACTGTAATACAACAGATGAAATCATTGCGCAAACAAAACTTATCCATATGGTTTTACTTGGTGAATAGTAAGATATTTTTTCTAAAGTAAATAAAACGCCACCGATTGGAGAACCAAAAGCTACAGAAATTCCAGCAGCAGATGAAGCAACAAGTAAATTTCTTTTCCTAACTTCATTTTCATTTAAAGGTTTGTAAAACTGCATAAAAAATTCTGCACAACAAGAGGCAACATGAACTAATGGACCTTCTTGACCGACCCACAAACCAGCTGAAACTGCTAAAATTAAACCAATTGATTTTATAACCAACGTGAAAGAATTTATAAAATTTTTTATAACAAAACCACTAACAATTGATTTAATTTCTGCAATCCCGCTTCCTTTTGAATAATTTGAATATTGAATTACCAATAAAACGGTAAAAAAAGTGTAAACTATACTGAATAATATATAAAATAAATAATTATTTACATATGAAGAAACTAATGAATTATTAGTATTTAAAGCGTTATCCCAAGTAATCCACGCTTCACATGTATCATTAAAATTCAATCCTAAACAACAAAATGATCGATTTAGATAAAATGATCCTTTACAATAACCTGATTTTAAATCGCCAAAAAAACTTGTACAAATATCAATTATTGCTGCAATTATTCCTAAAGAGCAGCCTGTGAATAATAATACAATCCAAACACAGATCGAGTCTAGAGTGATGTTAAGGTTTGGAAAATATTTAGTTTGTATACTTATTTGGTTTTGATTTTCATTTTGAATTTTTAGTTTTCGTTTTCGTTTCCTTTCCTTGGTATTTTCATAATTCCAATCTATTACTGTTACATCGTTACTAATT
>JAJMCY010000267.1:0-18958 GCA_030565755.1 Ascobotryozyma cognata
AACAAAATTTGTCTTTATAGGTAAAAATAATAAAAGATAAAAATAATAAAAATAGTATAAAAAATAATAGCATATAAAATAGTGAAGTAGGTGTTTATTTTAATTGCATATTTATAATATAATGCGTACTTATATAATCTTTATATGATTTATAGAGTGCCATTTATTATTATTATTATTATTTGTTTGCATTTATCTGTTTTTTTTATTTATTTATTATTTATTATTTATTATTTATTATTTATTATTTATTATTTATTATTTATTATTTATTATTTATTATTTATTATTTATTATTTTAAGGAAAAGATAGCATTTATTTATTTATTTTATTATTTTTATTTTTATATTTATTTTTATTTTATATTTATTTTTTATTATTTTCCTATTATACTATATTTTAAACTGAATTGAATTGAATTAATTAAATAAAGAAACAAATTACAATTTGATTTGATTTGATTTAAAATATAGTAAAATAAATATATTTATTTATATATTTTTATTATTATTTATTATTTATTATTTATTTTTTGTTTATTTATTTTTATTTTTATTTATTTTATATTTATTTTTTACTTATTATTTTTTATTTATTTTTAATTTATTTTATTTTACTATATTTTGAATTGAATTGAATTAATTAAATAAATCAAACAAATACAATTTAATTTAATTTATTTAAAATATAGTAAAATAAATACTTTTTTTTATTTATTTATTATTTATATTTATATTTATTATTTCATTTCAATTAGTTATTATTTTATTTACTTTCAAATTAAATAAATAAGTAAATAAATAAACACAAACTTAAATTTATTTCAATTTGAAAGTAAATAAAATAATAATTAGTTAATTTTGTTTGTATTTATTTGTTATTTTTGTTAATATTTTATTTATTTTTGTTTCTTTCTGTTGTATTTTATTTTTTTATTTCCATTTATTTTTGTATATTTAAAATTAAATTGATTTCTTTTATTTACTTTACTGTGTTTTAATTGAATTGAATTAATAAATTAATATATCAATAAATTAAATTTATTTTAATTCAATTTGATTGAGAATATAGTGAAGTATACTAAAATAAAATAATTTTATTTTATTATGTATTTATGTATTTATGTATTTATTTATTTATTTTAAATTAAATTAAATCGAATTAAATAAATCAAATTAAATTAGTCACAAAGTAATTTAATTTAGTTTAATTTAAAATAGAATAAATAAAAATACTTTTTATTTTATTTTTTTATTTATTTTATTATTTATTTTTTTATTTTTTGTATTTCTAATTTATTTATTTATTTATTTATTTATTTATTTGTTATTTATTTGTTATTCATTTGTTATTTATTTATTTATTAATTTATTATTTATTTGTTATTTATTTGTTATTTATTTGTTATTTATTTGTTATTTATTTATTTATTATTTATGTTATTTACTTTATTTCACTTGTCTCCAACCAATTCTAACTTGCAGGAATAATTTTATTAATAAAACTAAAATTAAATTTAAAATTAAATCTAAATCTAAATCTGAATCTTAATCTGAATCTAAATCTAAATCTAAATCTAAATCTAAATCTAAAACAAAAACTATTGCTACTGGAACTAAAATGGTTCCCATACAACCGCCTCAGCAGAGTACTCAGATACAGAATCAATTTTATCAACAAATGAATTCTCACAGTAGTAATAGCAGTAGTAATAATACTACTACTACTACTACTACTACTAATAATAATAATAATAATAATAATAATAATAATAATAATAATAATAATAATAATAATAATAATAATAATAATACAAACGGAAATGCACATACAAATGGAAATGCAAATGGAAATGCACATACAAATGGGAGTACGCATGGAAATACGCATGGGCATACACATGGTACACACGGTAACCATATAGGTTCTCCCTATTCTTATCCTTCTCAAATTCTTTTACCTGGTTCTTCATATATAAACTCAAATATGCATTCACCAATAATGTCTCAACCAATTTTAAATCAATATCATACACCATCTATTGGAAAATCAAATACTAATATGAATATTAATAATAATATGAATATAAATAATATAAATAATATAAATAATTTAAATAATTTAAATAATATGACAAATATGACAAATATGACTAATTTGAATATTAATGGAATTTATCCACACTATTTAGGTTATTCACAAAATCATCCATATTCTATACAAACAGTCCCAACTGTTCCTACTCAATATGTTCCAGATTATAGATATCTTAGTTATATGTATCCACAAAATTATCCTCAAGTTTCATTAACAACTCCAACTCATTATTTAGATGTTCCAGTTTATCCACCAATTCCAAATGATTGGTATTCTCCTGTACATCCAAATCCAGTTGTAATTCCTACTCCTGAATATTTTTCTCATATTCCACCTCCTATTACTAATACTACTGGTAATAGTAATAATAATAATAATAATAACAATAACAATAGTAATATTAATAATATCAATAATAATATCAATAATAATATTAATAATAATAATAATAATATCAACAATAATATCAATAATAACATTCCTATAGAAATTCAATCAAATTCATATCCAATAGAATATGATTATGAAGAATTTCCTGATTATTTTAATCCCGAAGAAAATAAAACTATAATTGATTATAATCTTCCTTGGTATTCAGATCCTAATGATCCATTCCCTAAAAGAATAAAAAAGAAAAAACTTACTAAAAGATATTTAACAAAACCATTAACTATAATTCCACAATCTCAATTACTCGAATTAACTGATTTAAGTTATACAACTAATTTTAGTGAAAATAATAACAATAATATTATTTTTAATTCATTCACTGACAATACAAATAATCAATTTTCAAATCAATATTTTAATACAGAAAATAACTCAGTATTACAAAAAAATATAAACACAAATACAAACACAAACAAAGAATATTTCTCAAATAAAGTTCATCTAGCTCCAGAATTTCAACCAAAGAATATTCCCTCACTTTCTAAACTTAATAAATCCTTGGAAAAAACTAATCAAAAAATTAATAGTGATAATATCACTAATAATAATAATACAGAACGTTTTAATAATAATAATGACATTTCAAAATCATATTCCCCATCTTTAGCAAAAAATAATACTGTTTTAACAAATAATATTGATACTAAAACTACAAAAGAAGTTCCAGTTGATGATCCAATATTAAATAATAATTCTTCTCAACCATCTACACCAAAAGAAATTAAAAAAATTGATTCACAACTTAATATTAAAGAGGACAATAAAGAAGTTGATTTTAAATTAAAATCACAAGATAAAAAAATTGATACAGAAGAAATTAAAAAAGTTGAATTACAATCACAATCACAATCACCATCACAAAATTTACAAACTCAAACACAAACACATTCTTCACAATCTACAAATAAAACTTCATCTCCAAAACAATCTATATCTTCTCCTAAATCATCTGCATCTTTTCCAGCTGTTAAAACTTGGTCACAAGTATTAAAGACAAGCAAATCTTCCTCAACAACTACACAAAGGAAAACAACTCCACAATTATCTAATAATGGATTAAATCATACGACATTTCCTAAAGAAGAAAAAGAGAATGGTTCAATTGTTTTACAAAACAATTCAACAACAAATGTTTTAAATAAACAAGAAAAACAACAAACACCAATGTCTAATCCAATATTTAAAATGTCTAATAGAGCTCAAACTCTTACAAAGATTTGTAACTCCTTTATGTCACTTCCATCTGATAGAATTTCTTCAATATTACCTCGAGGACTTATTAATACAGGAAATATGTGTTTTATGAATTCAATATTACAAGTACTTATTTATTGTGTCCCCTTTAATAATTTTTTACAAATTATAAGTAAAAATATTTTTCATCAATTTAAATCTGACACCCCAATTTTAGATGCAATGGTTTTATTATTAAAAGAATTTGATCCTGTTAATTCTATAAATTTAAAGAATTCCGTTAATGGTTCAATGTCAAATAAGGATTCAATTTCTAATGGTAAACCATCATTAATAACAACGACACTTTCAAATAATAATTTTGGTATGCCATTTACACCTGATTATATTTACGATATTGTTCGCTCAAATAAACAATTTGCTATTTTAAGAACAGGGCATCAAGAGGATGCAGAAGAATTTTTAGGTTTATTATTGGATGGATTACATGAGGAATTAATATCAGTTATGAAAAAATCTAAAGTTAATGAACAAAATGATGAAGATTTAGAGTTAAAATCAACAGAAAGTGATGGATGGGTTGAAGTTGGGAAAAAACAAAAAATTTATAATACTCGAAGCAATACAATTAATTTATCACCAATAACTAGATTATTTGCTGGTACATTTAGATCAATTTTAACAGTATCTCAACAAAAACCATCAGTTACATTTGATCCTTTCCAACACGTTCAATTAGATATAAGTTCTGATGATATTAATAGTATTCAAGATGCTCTTATTTCATTAACTAAACCAGAAAATTTACCATGGAAGAATAATAAAGGGGAAGAAGTTAAGGCAACTAAACAAATTTTCTTTGAATCACTTCCAAAGGTATTAATATTACATTTAAAACGTTTTCATTATGAATTTGCAAACGAAGATGACAATAAAATGATTGATCAAAACTTAGATACAGAATTAAGTGAAAATACTACAAGTACTAATAATAATAATAACTTTCATTCATTTGGGGTTAAGAAAATCACTAAAAATATTGAATATAAAAGTATATTAACAATGCCACAAGAATGCTTGTCAAATAATGTTATGAATTCGAAATTAAATGATAATGATACATCAATTAAATATAAATTATTTGGTGTTGTATATCATCATGGAAAAAGTGCCGAAGGTGGTCATTATACAGTTGATGTATTAAAACAAGAATCACAGTATCAAAAGGATTATGTTAATGACAATTCAAGATCAAATAATAATAACGTAAAATCACCAAAAGGTCAAAATGTATCTGAACATATTTTACCAACTTCTAGATGGCTTAATATTGATGATACAAATATTCATTATATATCACATGATGAACTAGAATGGAACGATGTTTCTAATAACAAACAATCACATGCAACAGAAAAACATTCAAGATCATCAACAACATATACAAATTCACATTTAACAGATCCTGATAAGACTGCATATTTACTTTTTTATCAACGAATTTAATGACAGTAAAAGTTTTTCTTACTCATGAGCTATGAATGGTAACGTGGTTTGGAAGTGTTAAATAAAAAAAAAAATAAAAAAATAGAATAAAAAAAAAAAAAAAAAAAAAATTTTAAATAAAAATTAAAATGAAAACTTTAAAGCTAAAAGCTAATAAAAGCTACTATTTGAAATAAAAACGTTTCTAAAAGCATTTGATTTTGTGTTTATTTTTGTTTTTTTGTTTCTTTTTTATGTTGTTTTAATTTATTTTTAATTTATTTTTAATTTATTTTTAATTAATTAATTTGTTTTTAATTTATTTTTAATCGCTACTTGTTTTTATTTATTTTCTCTTTTTCTTTTCTCTTATTCAACGATTTTACTTTTTAGTTTCGTTTTAATTTTGTTTTTATTTTCATTTTTATTTGCGATTCTATTTATTTGAATTATTTTGTCTTTTTGATTTTGTTTTGTTTGTTTTGTCTTAATTTATTTTTCATGTTAATATTTTTTTATCCCTAAATAAGTTCAGAGACTATCTGTCTTATTGTTATACTATTATGTTTTATTCCTATGATACTATCATCTTTATAATATTCTCTATTACTCAATTTTAAATTGTTACTCTACATTTATTATTCTGTTGTTACTCTATTTTACGTTACATTATATTATACTATATTATATCTACCTTTTTCCACTTTATATTTATTTATATTTAACTTATATTATATTATATTATATTATATTATATTATATTATATTATATTATATTATATTATATTATATTTATTCTCCTTTACATAGCAATACTTAAAAGTGTTTATTATTGAAATATTTATTAAAATGTTGCGAAGCTGGCATTTGTAGTTAAACATTCTTATTTAATTAGAAAATTATCTTAATGATATTATTTCTATTGCACACCTTATGTATAGGGTGTGCAATAACTGGGTTTTTTTTACTATATATAAAATAAAGACTTATAAAATAAAATAAAATAAAATAAAATAAAATATAATATAATAAGTTGATATCACGTGCGGTGCACGTGATATTAAACATTATATTGCTAATAGCTTATTAAGAACTATGCAAATAAGATAAATCTACTCATTCCTATGGAAACCTGAACAACAGACAGAAAAACAAAAATTAAATTTAGTTTTAATGTCTTGTAAAAAAAAAAAAAAAAACCTCTTTAATAATAAAAAACTACAGGTCATATTTTGATCATACTCGTTTCCGAATAGAGTATTTCTTTCCTAATTAAGTACTTATTTTTATTTAAAAATTTTCATTACATATTTTTTTAGGGGGTTGCATTTTGCTTTTTTTTTCTATTTTAGATTTTAGATTTTAGTTTTTTTATTCAAATTCCCTATCAGCAGCAGTAGTTAAGCAAGCAATAGAATAAATAATATCCTTATGCTAATTTCGTTACTAGGTAATTTTTTTCCCTTATTATTATAATACTATAATAAAATTCAAGATTGGTCCATAAATTATAAATAATCTTCCATAATTGGTGATAATATTACATGGTATTACGTGTATTAGATACTAATTTAAGAGTTAACTGGATAAATAAAACAAGAATAAAAAAGAAAAAGTATCAAGAAATAATATAAAAAAAAAGTTATTAGTTAATGGGAAATTTAATGTTTTATAGTGTATGATACTTATAGTTTTGATATTATTTGATTGTTAATATCTAGGGGTTGGAGGAAAGCTATTTACCTTTTTAGTGAAATTTAAGATTAAATTTGACTAAAAGATACTAAAAGACGAAAATTGACAAAATTAAGATTTAATTTTAATTAAAAGATAAATTTTAATTAAATTAGATAAAAATACGATTTAAAATTTAATTAAAATAGATATAACTTATTTAAAAGATATAATTTTAAGTTTGAAGGTTAAAATTCTAAATCTATATTGAAAATAGAATAAAAATAAACTATTCAGAAAGAACTATTTACAAGAGCTATTCTCAATAGTTGGCTTATTTGTTTGTTTATTTATTTATTTATTTATTTATTTATTACAATTTTTATTGTTTTGTTTGCTAATTTTTAATTTGGCATTTGGTCGCATTTGGGTTCACATTTAATTGGAATTTATTTTGAATTTATTTAGAATTTAGTTTTGCATTTAGTTTTTCATTTATTTCAAACTTTATTTTGGCATTTTTGGCATTTTTGGCATTTGAGGCATTTTTTAATTAAAAACTGGTTAAACATTGATTAAAATTGATAAAATTGATTATAATTGGTTAAAATAGCTAAATTAGCTAAATTAGCTAAAAACAGATATCAACAATATGGAAACGGGAGCTTCTTCAGATATTGAATTTTCTAAACATGAAAAAAACAACAGCTTGCACAGAGTTGTTTCTAATAGTAGGAATAATATGAAAAAGAGTGAAAACGAGGCTGATTTAACTAGTATAGTTAACAAGTATGATAATGATTTTGGTATGAAAAATGGAAACACCGTACAAAGTAATATTAATACTATAAAACATGACAAAACTAACAAAAATGATGCATATAATGCATATAATGCAAATAATGCAAATAATACAAATAACGCAAACGCAAATAACGCAAAGAAAGCTGATTTTGAACTCTCTACGCTAGATTTAATTAACAAAAATATTAATAAAGATGATTCACATATCTCTAAATTGTCCGCTTCATTGGATAAAAAAACATTAAATAAAGACAACTTGGAAGCTACAGTACCCTCAGTGGTTTCTAATGTGAAACCAAATGAAAACTCGGAAAAAACTATTATAAAAGATATCATTTCTTCAAATATAATTCAACATGTCATTAATTTATTTAGACGTTTTTTACAAAATGGGATTTTGAGTCTAGAAAAAAATGAAATGATAACAATTACAGTTATATTATTAATTTTATTATTTGTTTTTTGGGTTTTACTAGGCCCATTGATCATTGGATTTTTACTAGGTTTTTTAATAGCAATGCAATATGCAACACAGTCTGTTATTTTATTACCAGCTCCAAATAATAACAATGATAGTAATAACAGCAATAATAATAATAATAATAATAATCCATCTTTAAAAGAAATTAATTATATTCAAAGAAAAGGAAGTATTAGTAATATCCCACCAATCACTCAAATACAAGTTCAAAGATCAATCGATTGTATTATTTCAAATTATATTACATTTTGGTATAGACCTTTAACAGCAGATCAATCATTTCCTATGTCATGTAGAATAATATTAGAAGATGTATTTTCTTCAGTGGCTTATCATATACAATCAAGAAATCCCCCAGAACTTTTAATTAATACTTTATATACAGTTTCTGCTACAATGGTTACTTTTATGAATGAATTATGTGCGTCTCTTAAATATCAAGGTGATTTAAGACTTTATATGGAAACAAATCCAAACTCAAGTTTATCAGTAATGTGCGATCATGATCATCAAAGAGCTAAAATCAAAATTTTCGTTTTACATTTTCTTGATTCCTTTGTTTTACATACTCATTTAGAATCAGCTCCAGTTGCAAATTTTTTAAGAGAAATAATTGCTTCACAAGTTATTGAAAATATTATTAAACATTTTTCTCAAGCTGATGTTATAAATAATTGGATTATTTCTATTTTTAGTACTAATAAACAAGATACCACTACACCAACTAATACAGCTATAGCTACAGCAAATATTATTGAAACTACTTTATTACCTAATGATGAAACTAATGGTTCCGATAATTTAAACGATGATTCTGTTAAAAATTCTAATCCAAACACACCAAAAGATTCAGTTTCAGCTGTATTAACAACTTTATCAAGTGATGCATCTAAAGTTGAAGACATTATTAAGAAAAATTCAAAACCAATAGATAAAACAATATTTGATCAACCTATTAGATCAAGTTTAAGTGAAAAAAGAACAAAATCTGATGATGAAGATGAATTTACTTTATGTGATGATGAAAGTAATAAAAATCGGAAATCATTAGAAAAAATTGAAACCAATGTATTGAAAAGTTCACAACCTAATTCAAATTCAAATTCTATACAAAAGCTTAATTCACATGAAAATGAAATGCTTATAAAAAGGGAATTATCTGCTCCAATAAATAGAGGGGGATCCTTTTCTTCTATTGGAAGTATTTCAGATGAAGCAGATATTACTACTAATTATAAAAATTCATTTGATTCATGGACACAAGGTAATTCAAAATCAAATTCGCAATCAAATTCACCACCAACTTTAAGTTTAAATCATTTATTACATTCTGAAATAACAGTTACAGATATTTCTGATAGAAGTTCAATAACAAAATTTAAAAATCGAAAATCTATTAATAATATACCTAATCCACAATATATGATTTCTATTGAACCAAGAGGAGAACATGTTACTGGATGGATAATTATTCGTGATTATAATTCATTTAATAAATTAAATTATGTTTTACAAAAAATGGCTGCTTTAGGAGGAATTGATATTTTACCTGATTTTCCTTCCAACAAAATTGATTCTGAAGCACTTAGATTAGCTCTTGAAGATTATTTAATAGTTGTTATTAATACAAAAGAATTTGTATCTTCTGAAGCGTTTAAAAGATTTGTTTCTAAAGATGAAGGACAAGGTCAACAAGATACAAAAGCTTCAAAAGATATTCTTGATCTTACACCTACTGATTCTGGATCAGATAGAAAATCTTGGACTGGTGGTGTTATAGATATAAAACAAGCTGGTGAGGATGTTTTAGGTGCATTGGCAAAAAGTTCTACAGAGGGACATCATGCACTTGCAGAATTAAAGAAGCGGGCAACTTCTTTTAAATGGCCGAAGGGATTTAAAAAGGAAACAAATTCTTCTATAGGATATGATTCTATTGGGAATTCGAATAGCTCTAATTCAAATAAAATTAATAATGATAAAATTAAAACACATTCATCACATTCATCTATTACACAATTAATTAATAATAGTGATGATAATAATAATAATAATATTAATAATAATAACAATAATAATGAGTTTCATGATTCAGATTTAGGTTTAAAATCTTTTCATCATTCATCTCATGAGTTAGATAAAGAATTAAAACATGAAATAAGAAAGGAGATAAAAGAAAAGAAAAAAGAAGAGAAAAATGAGAAAAAATATGAAAAGGAATTAAAAAAAAGAAAAGAGGAAGAGATTGATTCATCTAAAAAAAGTATGGAAATTGCTAAAAAATTAGAAAAACTAAAAAAGGAAGAACTAGAATTTTCTAAACAATCAGAAATTTATAACACTGATGATGAGAATATTGATATTGATCTTCCTCCACCTCCTTCAGAAATTTCTGATGATTATATTCCTATTGAAGAAAATATCAATGATGATGAAATTAATGAAAAAGATGATAATAACAATGATAATGATTTAAAAGAAATTAAAGATAAGCATAAACATAAACATAAACATAAACAAAAGGAAAATGAAAAGGGAAAACAAAAAGTTAATGATTATAATAGTTTATCAGATATTGAAGATAATAATCAAAAGAAAATAAAGAATAATGAACCAAAAAGATGGGAACTTAATACTCAAGAAACACAATATGTTGTTGATATCTATTTTGCAGTTATTTATGAATTTTTAACTATAGGAAACTCTTGGACAATTAGAAAATCATTATTAAACATTATTCGTGGAGTAATATTACGAAATGGTAGTTCTTCTATTGAAAGTATTAGAGGTATAATAAATCAGATGATGCATGATTTTAGTACAGATGAGAAAATTTCTTCTATATTAAAACATATGAATAATTCATTATGGGGTGAAGATTTACACAATAATAATCATAGATATATTAGACCTCAGAAGGATCCAATTAGCCCAGAAGAATCAACAGAATTATATGATAAAGCAAAGAAATTATTTATAGCAAATGGTATTCCAGATAATTTAAGAAGTATTGTTGGTTTTAAGGCATGTGATGGTACTTTAGAAATGGTTTTTGAAGCTTTACAAGATGAAGAAATTGCTAAAGGTTTAGTTACAAATATATTATTAGGTTTACTAACATGTTTGACGACATGAAATTACATATTTATTTATTTAATTATTATTTTATTTTATTTTTTTGGTTTGTTTTGTTTTGTTTTATTAGATTTACAAGTATTGAACTCAATGATTTCATTATTATGGAACAGATTACGGTTATAGATGTTTACACTATTTGTTTATATTATATTGTTTATTTATTTATATTATGTTATGTTATGTTATGTTATGTTATGTTATATTATGTAATATTATATTATATTATTTTTTCATTTATTTATATTTTTTTGTTAGATTCTTGTTATGTTAGAATAATTTCACCTTTGTAAACAAATTATCATAGTAAATATTTTTAATCACACACCCCTTTAGTTCTTTTAGGTGTGCAATAAAAAATTAGTTTGTTTCAAATTAAGGTCATCATTTAATCTCGCTTAAATTTATCTATAAATGGAATTAAAAATTTAAAAGCTGTTTGGAGTAGGGTTACTTGTAGTATTCTAAGATTTACATGTAGACTATAACTGTGGATTTTGTTATATATTATATTATATTATATTATAATATATTATATTATATTATACTATATTATATTATATTATACTATATTATATTATATTATATTATATTATATGATTATAATAATAAATATAATAAATAAATAATACATACAATTGGAATGTTAATTCGATATTTTATAATCATCTCCGTGACAACGCATTTTTGGCCAATTTAGCCAAATAAATACATATAGAGATATGATTATGTAATAAAAGAATCTAATTTCTTTTTCTGGAAAACTTATATTTTTAATTAAATATTTAAAATCGCAAATAAATCTTTTATTGGATAATAAAAATAATATATTTTTAATTAAACCCAAATAGGTAAATAATACTATTTTAATTAAAATTATAATATAATATAATCTTTAAATTCGATAAAAGAAGAAAAAATATTATATTTGTTTTATAATAATTTCTAATAATTTATAATAATTAAATATAATAAAAAAAAAAAAAACAGAATACTATTCAAATTCTTTAAAAATACTATTAAAAATACCTTTAAATTATAAAAAAGAATAAATAAATAAAAAAAAAAAAAATAACAATGGAAAAGATTTCAGAGTTAAACCAAAGACAAAAAATTTATTTATTTAGGAAAATTATACCAATTATAATATTATTATATTTAGGTTATGGAACATACGTTTATTGTATGAAGTTTTGTTGGAACTTTTTATATTATAATATAAGTAAATCTCAAGGAATAAGTTTTATTATTGTATACGGTTTTTTTTTATTAATGATTTTAATTTCTTTTTTAAGAATTAATATTGATGGCCCTGGAATAATTTCAAGATCTTGGTCAGATATTGAAAGTGGTTTAAATGAAAATGTTAAAAATAAAAAAGATAAAGAAAAAGACAAGGATAAAGATAAGGAGAATGATAAAGAAAACGATAAAAATGGAATAAATAATCTAAATTTAAATAATAATTTAAATTCAAATAACTTATCTAATAGTTTTTATGATTTAGAAAAAAATAGTCTAAGTAAAGGTTCTTCTTTTGACGATAACATGGACACGAAGAATTATATAGATGGTAACACAAACACCAATAATAGTGATAATAATAATAATTATAATAATAATAATTATAATAACTATAATAATAATAACTATAATAATAATAATTATAATAATAATAATAATAATAATAATAATAATAATAATAATAATAATAATAATACCAATAATATTAATAATAATGTTATAAATAACAACATTAATAATAATCATAATTACAATAACGAAATTTTTGAATGTGAATTAGATGGTTTCCCAAAATGGTGCTCAGTTTGTCAACATATAAAACCTGATAGAACACATCATTCATCAGAAATTGGAAAATGTGTATTAAAAATGGATCATTATTGTGTTTGGGTCGGAAAAGTCATTGGATTTTCAAATTATAAATTTTTCATTCAGTTTTTATTATACTCATCATTTGGTAGTATGTTTTTAGAAATTTCAATATGGGTTCATATTAGAAATTATTTAAATTTAAATAATAATCATTTAGATGGTCAAATTATTGCGTTAATTATTATATATGGGCTATTCATGGTTTTTAGTTTATATATGTTTTTAGGTCATTTTTATTTATTATCTCTTAATGAAACAACAATAGAAAGAAATAGAGCTGCAAGTTCAAAATTTCATTTTGAATATCATTTTAATTTACTTTTAAATAATGGTAAAAGAATAATTATATCTGCTCCAAAGTGGGTTAGACCTTGGGATAGATCTATATATTCAAATATTGTTTCTGTTATGGGTGTTTGGCCTTGGGATTGGTTTTTGCCTATTAAGAGATCAGAATCAAATGCTACTTTTGTTTATAGTTCAAATTTTATTAACTGGTTACGTGAAAAATATAATCATGATTCTGTTGGAACAATTTTTTCTACTTTGGTTTGATTTTTATGTTTTATTTATTTATTAACGATTTTATTTTATCCTTTATTTTATTTTTATTGTTATTTTATTGTGACTTTATTGTTATTTTATTGTTATTTTATTGTTATTTTATTGTTATTTTATTCTTATTTTATTGTTATTTTATTGTTATTTTATTGTTATTTTATTGTTATTTTATTGTTATTTTATTGTTATTTTATTGTTGTTTTACTTATTGTTATAGTTGTGCGGATGTTATTCGGTTATTTATTATGCAAGGTCTGGATAAAGGATAATTTTTATTATACAATTGGGATATATTTATACGTATTAGTTACGTTTTTATGAGTTTTACGATCAATTATTTGTTTTTGTTTTTTTGATGATTATTATTATATTAATTCTTATACTGTTTTATACTTATATTAATTCTTTTATTGTTTTATACTTATTATTATTTCTATATTGTGAAGATATTTCTTATATAGATAATAAACTTTTTATTTATACCAAAATATAAAATTGTAATAAAATATTATTTCTAACTAATAACTAACACCCTGTAAAAAAACATTTAATCGATTCAAAAACTCCTTTGGATGGTTTCACATCCCATTCCATGATTGGATTTGGTGTAGTTCCTGGTATTTCATTAATACAATACTTATCCGTGCATTTAATACACTTTTCAGGCAGTTTGGAAGTACCACTATAATCCATCATGTTATGTTTTAATAAATTATGGTTTATCATAGCACAAGCCACACAAGTAGCCCAGTCATCATCCTTTCGTTCCCCAATATCAAGAGATACACTAGCAATACCATTATTAAATAATGAATTAACTTCCTCATCAGTAAATGTAATTTGAGTCTCGCTAGCCATTGTTATATTTTCCAAATAAAGTCCATTTGGAATATAAATAAATAAAGGAGGATGAAATGCATCACATCCAAAAAAATAAGGTTTACCTATTTCACCACTATAAAATTAATACTACTTCCAAAATGAAGGTATTGGTGACTTTGCCCCTGTAACAGGTAAATACCAAACTGCATTTTTCAAATTTTGGAAATAAGGTAGTTTGGCAAAGTCTTCTGTATTATCAAATAAAAAAACAACATCCACATCTCTCTGGGGCTGAGAAAATGGCTCTAAAGCAATATGATGACTAAAATAAGTCATACCTGAAAATATTCTTGTTGTGGAATAAGAATCCAAATCTCTTGTGAATAAAGGATTATTATCATACAAAATATGAATATTTTGTTTTCTAGATAAAAGCTTAAAGGAAGATGTATTTAATCCACATTTAGAATTTAATGAAGAGTCATAAAGAGCATGAACATATGGTTTCCCGTTAGTAATAGTTGCTCCCATTAAAAATCCTAAATTATCTAAATTTTCGACACATACTTCTGATTCAAGTGTTCTATACGATCCAAAATTCTTAGTACTAACAGAACTATTTAAAAGCTTTCCCCATGAAGTCATTCTATGAGGAGACATTTCTAAAGTAAAAGGCATTCTTCTTTTTCTTTTCATATTACCATGCTCAAGACGAGATATTAATAATGGATAAGGCATTTCTGCCCTTTTAAAAGTATCCAGATTAGCAACATCTGAAAGAGAAAAATGACCCTATTCTTTATCCTTTTCTTCACCAAGTAATTGGAAAGATAAAGCACGACCTAAAACATCAATTGGGGATACAGTAAATCAATTATTATACTTATCACTAATTGATTCACTAATTTCATTCCAATGTTTTTGATTCCTAGGCATATCATCACCATATGGAGTGACTAAACCATTATTAAAATTAAAAATATCAGAAGAATTAAACAATTCAGATACAACTGGAAATTCATGGGCAATCAAAGCTCCAATTAGCCAAGTGGCTTTATTAGGACCTGAAATGTATGATAAGGCTTGTAAAATACCAGCCAAAGAGAATTTCTTTTCAGCCCTATCATCTAAACCTAATAGTTGACCCACTCCTGTAAATAATGCATTATAACCACCTCCAGAAAATGATAAACCAATAGTAAGTTCTTTATTTTCAACAAAGTCTTCTAAATCAATTACGTCATTATCACCGATAGTTCTTTTGAAAAATTTTAAAAGAGCTTCATTTACTTTAGGCCTACGAGCATTTATAAATTCATATTCTCCCTGAGAAATTTTAGCTGGCTTTTCTACAAATTTCATTCCATTTAATGAACAATCAATTCTTCTTGGACTATAACCATTTCCTACCAGTAGAGTTTTATTTTTAGAAGATTTTAAGCTTTTATTTTCTAACAGCTCACTATCTGAAAGTTCATCTTCAAGAGTAGAATTATAAGCGATGTCCAAAAGTTCTTTTTCTACGCGATCATTTTCTACCCGGTTGTTTTCTATAATTTTTTTTTGTTCAGTTGTCAAAGAAGTACAAAAAGTAATTGAAAGTAAAGCTAAATTTAGAATAATAATTTTCTTCATGTTAATATTATATAATAAATAAATGAATAAATGAATAAATAATTTATTTTTTTTTCTTGCAATACTTACACTATGAATTCACAAAATTATATATTTACATATATATTTAACATAGTATTTAGAATGACCAGTAATATTAACGATGGAACATTTATCTTCTCAATTATTTTTAATTATTCCTATAAAGTACTATAAAGTTTCACCAATAGAAAGCTTGGCAAAAAAAAAAAAAAGTTTCACAGATATTATTCTGTACGGGTCACTTTTTTTTTATTTTCAAGACAGTTCCAAAAAAAAAAAGAAAAAAAACTATATTCAAAGCCCGTTCTGTTTTTCTGGAATTTACATATTTACCTATAAATCAATTGATTCATTCAATAAATAAATATGCTATGCTGTAGGCGTTTTTATTATTTTATTATTTTTTGAAATTATTTTAAGATTTTTTACAGTTTTTTAGAGCTTCTATTAAAATATACTTGTGAATGGATTATCATAGTTCCTAACCCTTGTTCCTAATTAAAGTTAATAAATAAACTACTGTATTAGGAAAATATAACACATTTTCTGAAAATTGTTTCCTATTATAGTAGGAGGAAGGCTTTTTTAAATATTATTATTAAAATTTAACATTAAATTCAATAGATTTAAAAATAAAATATTGAGTTTCTTTTTTTTTCTAAATTCAAATTAAAAACCCTTAAAGATCACTTATTTCAACTAAAGTGTCAATGGAACAATGAATCTAAATTAAATATAATACCAAAATGTAAAACTTGTCTTAAAAACAGATTTTTATATTTTGGTTTGAGGATTTATTAAGAATCAACTTCAATAGTTGAAATGACAAAATATACAAAGCTTAAGAGTGCAATATCAATCCAATATAGATATTACTAACTGGGATGATATTTGAGACCCTTAAAAATATAAAAAATAACAACCCTGTCTACGTAATATTATTAAAAACATAAATATTAGGTATTTAAAAACTGTTTTCCGTGTATTTTATTTAGTTTATAACGTAATGAATCCGCCAGAATTGGGAATAGACTAGAATTGAGCAATTTTAATTTAACCATAATATATATGAAGACTTATGTAGAATATTACAATTTACCCGGATATTTATTTGACTCTCTGCACAAGTCCCTACATACACCACATTTAGATCTAAATTGCCAATTCTAATCTGTTCCCAATTCTAGGAGATTTACGTTAACAACATAAATATTTACAATTTTTTTTAATAATATAAAAGACCAATTCATCGAAATACATATGAAGTATAACACATTTCTATTGATTTTATATTTGCCAAAAGATTCAAAAAGATAGTATATAATAGTATACTATCTCTTTGTATTTCTTTTGTTCCCTACACAAGTTAGATATCACATTAGTTGTCATAGATACCTTGTATACTGCTACAAGAAAGAAAGGATCCATACAAATAGCACTTCCATACTATAAGTATATCTATGTAAATTTTAAATCAACTAATATAACTTTTGAATTAGACAATATCAATTTTAATTTTAATTTTAATCGTAAACAACATCAAATTATACTTCTGATTGCTTTATCTTCTGAAATATATTATTTCATCTTTCTTTTTCATTACGTCATTTTTTATATACAAAATACCGAATAATTCGTACTATAAATACTATCATAATCTAGTCACGTGGCAGGCGTTGTCATAGCATCTCCGTATAAATTATAGATGGATAATAAATATAAATTCGTAATACAATTTTAAGAACTACCAAAAAGACAAAAAAAAAAATAAAAAAAATAAAAAAAAGTGTAAAAAGTGTAAAAAGTGTAAAATTTTTTAAAAAATTGAATAAAAAAAAGTGTTAATAAAAATTATATTGAAGTGGAATTTATTGGTTAAAGTGGAAATATGGAAGCAGTTAAATTACAGGTAAGTTTTTGGTTTTTTTTAGGTTTTTTTATAGTCTTTTTATGGTCTTTTTAGTGTTTTTTTAGTGTTTTTTTATTATTTTTAATAATTATAATGTAACGTTTTTAATTGCATGTGGCAACTCGGGGTTATTTCTTTTTTTTACCTGTTTATAAATGAATGTATGCTAACATTTATTATTGTTTATTGTTCTATTTATTGTTTACAGCGAAAATTTCCAAATCTTTCGCAAGAAGAAATATTTCAACTTATAAATAACTTTCAGTAAGCATTTAATTAAAAATTATTTTTCATTACATTTACTAAATAGTACTAACTATTAAAAGAAAAATTGATATTGATGACCGTGGTTATGTTGATAAAAATACGATTGTAAAAGCTGCAGCTGATTCTGGTCAGGGTTCATATGATCTTATTCGTGAAACTTTAAAGGATGTAGGGGTTGATGCTAGTGGACGGGTTGAACTTGACGACTACGTCGAGGTGGGTTTTTTAGATTTTATTTTTTAGATTTTATTTTTTAAAGTTTTTTTTATTATTTTATTATTTTACTTTTTTTTTTTTATTTTATTTTATTATTTTATTTTTATTTTATTTTTATTTTATTTTTATTTTATTTTTATTTTATTTTATTTTTATTTTTATTTTATTTTTATTTTATTTTTATTTTATTTTTATTTTATTTTTATTTTATTTTTATTTTATTTTTATTTTATTTTTATTTTATTTTTATTTTATTTTTATTTTATTTTTATTTTATTTTTATTTTATTTTTATTTTATTTTTATTTTAT
>JAJMCY010000268.1:8138-19055 GCA_030565755.1 Ascobotryozyma cognata
TTTTTAAATGCATATCTTCTTAGAGAGTCCAATCTGTACACATAAATTCCTATTTCCTCATAATCATATTGTACAAAAAATGATCAATAATTTTAATATAACAATATTATCCCTATTGTAACATTTCATCTTTAGAATCATTAGAATCTAAAATAGTATCCAACTTTTCTACACATAATGATAATCTTTTTTGTGCCTTTGTTAATAAATCTTTATCTTTAACCTCTATTTTCGTGCTTTTCAAAGTATTATCTACTTCAATTGTTGGGCCATCTATATCAAGTGAAGAAATAATATTAAAGATTTCTTCACTTTTTTTAAAAATTTCATTAGACTTATTATCATCTTGATTATCAATATTATCTTGCGCATCAAAAGAAGAATCATTATTTTTAACTTTTGCTTCTGGATTGTCATCTTCACCCTTATTTGTTGATAATTCTACTTTTTCAGAAGATTTTACTTTCTTCCCAATTTCACCATTTTTTTTATTCTCTATTGTTTTTTTATCTAAATCTGTACCACTTTTTAACTCAGTTTTACTTTTAGATGGTTTATTTCCACTATTATTACGTAACTTAGGTTTATTACTTGCATTTGCTAGTGGAGAGAAAGATGAAGATGATTTCTTCATTCCAGTAACACCAGGTGTTGGCGAATTTTTAACTTTATTATATCCTGGTTTAGAACCAAAAGAACTTCTATGAGATCTAATTGATGAGCATGGTGAAGACATCATCAAAGCAGATTTAAGAGGTGAAGACGAATTCAAGCCAGATTTAATAGGTGAAGACGAATTCAAACCAGATTTAATAGGTGAAGTGCGAATACTGTTAGTATTTTCATCACTAGATATTAATGTACGAGAACGAGTGGTAAGCGAACTACCAGAATGTGGCGCTGAAGTAGGTGTAAGTATTTTCCTTGGTGGTGGTGTATCAAGAACAACAGAATATAAATCATGAGTATTAAGTTTAGAAAAAGAGCTACCACTATTATTTAAATCACTTGAAAAAACATCATTCTTTTTCATCTTGTTTTTCACTTTTTCACATTTTATTTCCGATGGAGACGCAGACTGAGTTTGCGCTACTGTTGATTTTCTTCGTTGTATCTTTGGCTGCCATATCATAATGCAACCATCTGTACTGACACTCACCAGTTCTTGACTAATTTTTTCATTACTCAACGATTTAGAACCTGGTCTTCGAAAATCTAAAAATCTCGCCACTTCAGCATCTTTTACAATTTCTTTATTATCAACCGGCTTATTACTAGTATTATCCAGATTCTCTTTTGGCGTTTTATTTTTATCTAGATCTTCCGAATTTATCCATAACAATCCAGATATCGATTCTGAATGTGCATAAACTTTTACAAGTAATGATTCTGTAATTGTGTCATAAACTCGAATACTCTTATCACTTAAAGCTGAACCACACAACAAAACTTCAAACTTTCCAGTTCCTTTATTAAAAAAATCAACAAAAGATAAGTTAGAAATTGAAGTGTTTGTTGATTTAGTTTCCGTCGAAGAATAACTACTTTGTGGTTTTTTTGGAGAAACTTTAAAATTCTGCACAAAACCGCCAGATTTACTATAAAATACTAATTGTTTATTTGTTAATGAAGCTGCCAGTAAATAATCGCCATTAGTTTTTAAATCCCGAACTGCAATATCCACAGGTGCACTCTTTAGCCTTAATGTTTTAGTAGTATTAAATTGGAATGTCTCTGGAACACTTTCTAAATTATTTACTTGTGCATCAGAATATTTTTCCAATTCTGTTTTAGTTTTATTTGCTTCTGCTTCTGTTTCTGTTTCTGTTACCGTTTCTGCTTCTGTTTCTGTTTCTGTTTCTGTTTCTGCTTCTGTTTCTGTTTCTGCTTCTGCTTCTGTTTCTGCTTCTGTTTCCGTTTCTGTTTCATTTCCATTTTCATTTTCAGTTTTAGTTCCATTTTCAATTTCAGTTTCAGTTTCAGGTTCATTTTCATTTTCATTTTCATCTTCAATTCTATTTTCAGTTGCACTTTCAGTTGCACTTTCAGTTCCCTTTTCAGTTCCCTTTTTAGTTTCATTTTCAGTTGCATTTTCAGTTGCATTTTCAATTCCATTTTGAATAGCATCTTCAACTCCATTTTCAATCCCATTTTTAGTTCCCTTTCCAGTTGCATTTTCAGTTACATTTTCAAGACTTGTATCATTTTTGGAATTTACTCCAGGAGTTAATAATTCACCCTTTGAATTAGATAATTGATGAAAAGAAATAGTTCTATCAGATGAAGAAGAGATAATAGTACCATTATCAAGCAGTAAAATTCGACTAACACTGGCTTGGTGAGCAGAAATTGTTTGTAATAAAACCCAATTGTTAGATTCTTCAGAATCTTTTTCCTTTATAAATACTTGAATCATCCAATCTCGACTTGCACTTATTAAAAATTCTACTTTTCTATTGAAAATTATCATTTCCTTAAAAATTAAGCTAGTGACATCAGCAGAATGAGCTTTAAAACGTGATAATTCTTGAGATTCCACAGAATAAATCCAAATTATTCCGAGTTTATCGCCCATGATTATTTCTTTAGACGAATAATTAATAGCAAGAGTAGTAACTTCATTAAAATTTTCCTTATTAGAAGTATTATTACTTATAGTAACGCAAATTCTTTCAATAAAATTACCATTTTTATCCCAAAACAAAACTTCACCCTCGTTACTCCATGTAACAAATTTTGAACCCTTTACTATTGAACAATCTTGATTGGTTAAAGCAATTCCTAGCATCAAACCGTTTCTACTAGGAAATATTTCAATTATATTGACATTAGAATATGAAGTGGAGGAATTTAAATTAAACTCTGCATTATCTTTTAAAATCTGGCTGATATTTAGAAGCTTTAGACCTTTTTTATTATCGAGTAATAAAAGATATTCTTTACCAATGGGATTAATTGAAATATATTTTAAAGAAGAGGATATTTTTAAAAAGGAGGAATGGAAACAATCTTCTGATGCGTACTTTTTATTTAATATGCTAGGAATATTTGCCGCACAAACAGAGGTGGAAGTTGTATAAAATAAGATTGAATTTAGAACACATATTGCAGAAATTGAATTTGAAAATCTATCAAGGTGCTGTAGTCCAAAAGAATCCGTGTTTTTCGAATCAGCATCTGGCTTAGTAGAGAAAATAAATAATTTCCCATCTTCTGAAATTACAAATATGGTGTAGCTATTATAAATAGATATTTGAGTGAAGTTTTCCTTAATAAAGTTACCTAGTAAAACATTTCTGCCAGTAAGTAGCGAATGTTTATGGAATCCGCTTCCACTTCCAAAATCCGAAGATATTGCGATGTCCTCTCCTGGCTTAGATGGGTTATTAATATTATTTGAACTGGATGAAAAATTAAGTTTCCATATTCTAGCGTACCGTGTACCAACTGTTAAGATGTGAGTTGTGCTTATCCATTTCATTGAGTTTATACTTGCTTTACATTTATTACAAGCAATTAAATAAGCACGTTTCCCTGGACCAGGTAGGCGCCAAACATATAAAAACCCATCATTCGGAAAGCCTTGTGTTGCGATGTATTTACCATCTGGAGAGAAAGCTACAACTTTCACTCCGAAAGAGTGACCTGTAAGACAATAAGCTAATGAGGCAGAATTCGAAGAAGATTGTTGGGAAGATGTAGATGAGGAGGAGGAGAAAAAGGATGAAATTGAAGAAGAAGGTGATACAGAAGAGAAAGAGTCTAAATCATTATCATTATCAAATGGATCATTATCATCAGAGTTTAAGGTATATATAAGAATGCGAGGACAATAGCCACTTTCTCCCACAGCAAGAAATCTTCCATTAGGAGATATAGTAATGCAAGAAGCCGTTTTTATTCTAGAAGCTGATAAGGAGGAACTATCATTAGAAGATGAAATGGAAGAGGAGGATGGAGAGGAAGAAGCTGATAAATTGGATTTTGTATTTGAAAGAGAAATAGATGAATTGCAATCTGAAGAACGAGAACGATTTAATAAAGCATCTCTTGAAGAAGTTGAATATGAAAGACGTTTTGGTATAGAATTTGATAAAGAATGAGATTTAATACGTGAAGGTTGTTCTGGAGATCGCGAGGATTGTGAAAACCCAGTGTCCATTCCTTCTGGAAGAGAAGAAATTGGAATATTTAGATTACCTGGGTTAGTGCAAAAGAATTTTTGTGAGGAAAATAAAAGTGAATTTACTACATGATTATTTAGGATACTGTTTTTAGGTGTAGTTTCATTTGTGCTTGAGGGGAAAAATTGGTTGATATTTGGTTTTAAATAGCGTATTACAGTTGCACCGCCAAAAGTGTAAGCAAAAGCATTTTTGCAAGAATCGATTTCCACATCAGAGGAGGCACTAAGAGTTGCGGCAAATTTAGGAACTAGTTTGAATGATTCTAAGGATTTTGCAGATATACTGAATGGATCATGTATAGGGAATGGACTTTGCGTGGATGCTTTTGGAGACAATTTCTGCGTGGCAGGGTCGGATACCATGTTGTTAATAATTATTGTTCGTCAATGTTTTAACTATTGTAATATTGTCTGTTTGCAGCGCGCTGAGCAGTTGAGGAATGAAGTGATTGATAGAAATTGTAGGGAATTATTAACTATTTAAATAGAAGTTATTTAAATATTAAAATATTCAAATAGATAATATTTCAAATGTGAAATTGTTAAATATTCCAGGTCCACGAATGAGAAAACACCAAGTTGACTATAAGTTGATTATACAGTAATTGGTCTTGTATGATATAACTAAATGATAAATTAAAGTATAAATAATGAAATCGAAAATAACAAAAAAAAAAAAATTAAAATATAAATTAAAATAAAATGTTAAATAAAATATTAAATATTAAATATTAAATAAATTAAAATAAAATATTAAATAAAATATTAAATATTAAATAAATAATAAATTAATATTAAATAAAATAAAAAACAAAATACTAATAACACTAAATAATATTCTTTTTATACTAATTTTAATTTTTAATTTCAACTGCAAAAACAAATAGTGCTTATAGCAAGTAGTAACTATACTAATTGTAGTAAATTACGTATAGTACAATAATCATATACAATAAACAATAGCATATAGTAAATCGTACTGTACTATTTATAGTAAATCAGTAAATTACAGTGTTCTAGCAATTAGTAATCCAATACTGATAATATACTAGAATATATTGTCTAATTGTCTAGTATGCTATAATTATCAAATGAAATAAACGCGCTTTAAGCACTCTAATTTACTATTCCTAGTGGAAGCAAATTGACATAAGTTTTTGTTTATTTTGAAATAAAATGCCAAATGAATATTCTTTAAACGCCAAATAAACCTTTTAAACTCATACGCTATTAATATCTACTTGATAGTAAAGAAATAGCTGGGAATAAAGGACTTCAGTAAAGAAAGTTCCAATAAAAGTTCCAATTTCAATAAAACTATCGATAGTAACAGTAAAACAATAAAACCAATCTCCCTTTAATATTACTATCCTATTATTTATTAATATTTATTAATATTTATTATTATTTATTAATATTTATTATTTTTTATTATCATTATCCTATTATTCAATTATTTATGTCTATTGTACACCCCTTTCGAAAGAAAAATATCCTTTTCGGTTAGTAAAAAACAAATAATAACCAATTCGGAAACAATAATTCCCTATTAGGAAATAATACTAACTAATATATCCTAAAAAAGAAAATTATTATTCCAACTTTTTGCAAACAATTGTTTATCCATAATAACAGCGAAATAACACATGTATCCATAGCAACCAGTCCCATTTTAAGAGAATTAATTAATTATTAATTAACTAACCAATAATAAAAAAAAATTTTTTTTTTATTAATATTATTAGTATTATACGTATCCATAATAAAAAATAAATCTCTATTATTATATGTATCCATTTATTTTAAATTATCTGTTCATTCTTAGAATTTAAAAGTAAAAGAACAGCGAACATCAGGGCGATGGGACCTAGTTATTATGTAAAATACACAATAAATACAACAAAGACGAACAAAAATATACAGTAAATATATAAAATATATTAAATATCTACACAATAAATAAAATAAAATAATAAATAATATGGTAATTTTTATCTTCCCCATAAACTTCTTTTTTCATATTTCAAATTAGACACAGGTCGATCGTGATCTCCAAAAAAAAACTATTGCCAAGACAACAGACAATGGTTGCTAGGACAAACATAAAAGTCGTTGTTATGGCAACCATAAAATATATTGTCATGGAAACTCTTTAAAAGTGACGCAAATAAAATCTTTTTTTTTTTCTATTCTTTTTTTTTACCATACCTAGAAATGAACTAAAAAATTGAGTCATTCATAAGTTTTTAAACTTAAATTTTTAATATTTCAACTATTTTTTAGTTGCTTTTGGTTATTTTTTTTTATTATAATTTTTTTGTTATAATTTTTTGATTATATTTTTTAATCGTACTCAAGTTTTCTTACAATATGACAAAAAAAGTTGGCGTTTTAGGAGCTACAGGAAGCGTAGGACAAAGATTTATTCTACTTTTAAAATCACACCCTGACTTTAAATTACACGCTTTAGGAGCTTCAGAAAGATCAGCAGGAAAGTTATATAAAGATGCAGTAGATTGGAAACAAACTGAACTTTTACCAGAAGAAGCTGGTAATATTAAGGTTTCATCATGTTCACCAGAAAATTTTTTAGATTGTTCTGTAGTATTTTCAGGTTTAGATAATAATATTGCAGGTCCTATAGAAAAAGCATTTGCAGAAGCAGGTTTAGTTGTAATATCAAATGCAAAAAATTATAGAAGAGAAGATAATGTCCCATTAGTAGTTCCACTTGTAAATTCTGATCATTTAAATGTTATTGAAAATATTTTAAAAAATAATAATAAAAAACCAGGCTATATTATTTGTAATTCAAATTGTTCAACTGCTGGTTTAGTTGTACCTTTAAAAGCTCTTATTAATGCTTTTGGTCCAATTGATGCTGTAACTGTAACAACTTTACAAGCTCTTTCTGGTGCTGGTTTTTCACCTGGTGTTCCATCAATGTCAATTATTGATAATGTGATACCTTATATTTCTGGTGAAGAAGAAAAATTAGAATATGAAACAAGAAAAATTCTTGGTAATATTTCATCAAATGGTTTAAATTTTATCCCACTTAAACAATCAGAATTAAATTGTTCTGCTCAATGTAACCGTGTTGCTGTAACTGATGGTCATATGGAATGTGTTTCAATTAGATTTTCTCCTTCTGTTAAACAAAAACCAACTTTAGAACAAGTTAAACATGCTTTGTCTTCTTATACTTGTGAAGCTCAACATTTAAAATGTTCTTCTGCTCCAAAAAAAGCTATTCATGTATTAGAACAACCTGATCGTCCACAACCTCGTCTAGATAGAGATAGAGATAATGGTTTTGCTGTGTCTGTAGGTAGAGTACGTCCGGATCCTTTATTTGATTTTAAATTCGTCGTTTTATCTCATAATACTGTCATTGGTGCTGCAGGTTCAGGAATACTTATAGCTGAAATTTTATTGAAAAGAAATTTATTATAATTATATTTATAACTATAACTATAACTATAACTATATTTTCTTTTTTATTTATTTATTTATTTATTTATTTATTTACTATTACATTACTTTATGTGTTTACTCTTTAATTGTTCCCAGAAAATCACATAGTTCGCATGCGAATTAACAATGATTTTTAACAAATGATTATTTTGAATGAATGTAAACTATAACTAAATGTATATACTTTACTTATAAACATTTTTTAATAGTAAATCCTCTTTAAATATAATACACATCTCAAAGTCTTTTTTTAATTAACATATTTTACCCCTTCAATTTATCAGGCTTGGGTATACCAAAAAATAAACTATCCTTTGCCTCTCTCGCCAATCTCTTCTTCTTTTTTAATTCATAAATATTCCTAATAGTTTCCCTTGTTTCCTCTAGCCCATCATAGAAATTCGCTGTAGTTAGTGCTATTACTGAGTCAATCTCTTCAGGTGTATATTTGAAATTCCATGTACTCATATACGCTGAATTATCTGGATCAACGCCAAGAACTTTTTTATTTGGAATCAAAGGAAAATAAATTACTGTTAAATCTGTTCCATATTCTGAATCTTTTTCTGTCTTGTTATTTTTCCGGTCAATTTCACTTCCTTCTCCTTCCTTATTCTCATGGAATGATTTTTTAGCTGTCTGTCCTGAATATATACGACATGGCTTTAATTCATTTTTTTCACTCTCTAAATTATTATTCTTGGTATTATTATTAATACTATTAGTAGCATTCTCCTTATTATTTTTTAAATTTGACTTTTCATTATTAGAATCATTAGTTTCTAAAGAAGATTGTGATTTTTCATCCAATTCCTTTTTAGATAGATCACTCACTTCAGATATTTTATCTTGTCCACTCCCTTCACTATCAGACTGAATAGGCCATCCTACAAAGCCTTTCCGTTTAGCATATCCTGCAGCTATTTCTAACCATTTTACATCTTTAATATCTGCTGAAGAATCAAAAGCTATCAATATATCTACATCCCTGGCTTTTCGAAGAAATGGATATATTGCTAAATTATTAGACATACCAGCATCCATTAGAGTTAATTGTTTTAATTTTTCAAAACCTTTTGGTGTTGTAGAAGATAGTTTTCTGGGATCAATTCCATAAGTAAAATTTGGTATAGACGAAGGATCAATCGGATGTACTTCAGAAAGATCTACATCACGAGACATCATTATTGGATCTAAGAAATTCAATACAGAATTTTTCATAACAAATGGTCTAATTTCTCGATAATAATGACTTAAAGTTGCACAAAAGGCAGAACCATATATTCCCAGTAATGCAGATAAATTCATTTCCGGTTGAGCTTTTCCTACTGTTTCACCGGATTTAAACTCTCTTCCTAATGCCCAAGTGGGTATCCAAGCTTCAATCTCATCTGAGCCAAATTCATATGGTGTGACTTCAAACCATTGGAAAAAATTATCTTTATTATTGTCATTTTGTTTATCAGTTTTATTGTTTTGATTTTTATTTTCTTTAATAGTTGATGGGTTTAATTCATCTTTATTGTTAATTTCTTGATTTGAACTAAAAACGACAGACTCAGTTTGACTAAGAGCAGGTATTTCATGTCGTACACAAGTACAAATAGGCATAGGATATTTACCAGAATTAATCATATTTGCTTGATGGGAAGTTTTAAGAATATTTGGACTTAAATCTTTAAGATTATCAGGAATAAATAATCTTGCAGCAAGTAAAGCACCATATATATCCGATAAAGCAATTGAGGAGATCTTATAGTAATTTTTTTCAATTATGGAATGGAAAACATAATTTGATAATTTAGGATTAGCTAAAATATCATACAAGGGTCCTGGACTAGCAATATGTTCCCCTAATTTTTTTTTCAAAATATCTAAAAGAAGATCGAAACTTCCTTTTGCAGTTGAATAATATAAGGAAAGAAGCCAAGTAGAACCAGATACACCAGCTACATATGTAAAGCAATCAAATAAACCATTTTCTTTTGCAGATCTAAGATAACCAGTTGTCGCGACTAAAGCTCTATAACCACCCCCTGAACCAGTAGCTGCTATTACAGGAATATCATTTTCATTAATTTCTTTTTCTGGGATTCCAATAAATTTTGCAAAAGCTGATTTAACTGATTTTTGTCTTTGTTTTAAAAAATCTAATTCATCGTTTGATAAATTTTTACCGAATCTTACATTAGCTTGTTTTGCAACCTCTGGATATATATTAGCATTTTTACTTTCTTTAATTGCTTTAGCTGCGAAACCATTTTCGGAAAAATCCCAAAGATCATTTGCATGTTCAATAGCTGTAAAGAAGTCATTATAATTTGTTTTAAGATAATTTTTCATAGAATCCATCCATTCTAATTCTTGCAATTGGTCAAAGTTAAAGGATAATTTTGCAGATGAAATTTGAGCTTTAATTTTGTCCCAACTGAGATAAGCTGAGTAACCTGTGTTGTTGTTTGATTTTGAAGTTTCATCATTTTTGGAAGTGTTTATGGTTGCACTTGAATTTGAGTGATTTGTATTTTCATCTTTTTGGATCTCATCCTGATTAATGTTTTTATTTTCTTTTTGGTTATCGCATTTTAGAGTGTTTTTGTTTGTGGAGAAGTGTGCCAAAGTGAGTGCAAAGATAGCAATCGGTGGTATTTTTGTATCTTCTTGTTAGTGTAAGTGAATAATAAATACAAATTGAATTTATTCAATTTGTGTTTAATGCTAAATAATAAATACACATAATAATAAATAATAAATAATAATAATAAATAATAAATAATAAATAATAAATAATAAATAATAAATAATAATAATAAATAATAATAATAAATAATAAATAATAAATAATAAATAATAATAATAAATAATAAATAATAATAATAAATAATAAATAATAAATAATAAATAATAATAATAAATAATAAATAATAAATAATAAATAATAAATAATAAATAATAATAATAAATAATAAATAATAATAATAAATAATAAATAATAATAATAAATAATAAATAATAAATAATAAATAATAAATAAAAAATAATAAATAATAAATAATAAATAATAAATAATAAATAATAAATAAATAAATAACTAAATTTGCATTTAAATACAAATTAAACCAACCTACATTTAGAGACACTGAAAAAATTCATAGGCTTCACAGGCGTATAAAAAATACCCATAAGCAAATATACTGAATCGTAATAATAGTAATATAAGCTATATAAGCTATATAAGCTAGAATTTATGCTTT
>JAJMCY010000269.1:0-13504 GCA_030565755.1 Ascobotryozyma cognata
TTAATTACCAGTTGGCAAATATACTAGCATATATGAAAACTAAACAAAAAAACAAAAAAACCATTCGTAATGATTCGAAACTTATAACAATAGTTTTTTAAGTAATATTATTCCCAGAAAATATTTTAATAAACACATATTAAATTATACATTTAGTATAAATCTATTCTTATGATTTAAAATAAAAAGAAAGGGAAAAGTGTCAAAAAAATAAAATAAAATCGAAATAAAATAGAATAATAGAAATCGAAAATTAAGTTTAGGGTTTTACTAAGCACAATAAATCTTTAAATGCCTTCATCATCCATTATATAAAATATTGCTGTAACCATGGCAATTTCGGAACATTCTGTGTCCAACTGGTATACGGTATACCTATAATTTGTTCAAAGTAAGTTTCAATCACAACTATTTTTTATATTTTTCGTATTACATATTCTAACTATATATCTAAATATATTTATATTACTTTTATAATTCAATTTGAAAAAAAAATTAATTAATAAAAACAATGTAGATACCATACAATTTTTTGTAAAAGATATTTTTTAAATAATTAAGTAACTATAATTGTTTAGTTAATGAAAATATTTTAAGAAAGTTGATTGTAGTTATAAATATTATGAACTTATATAAAAATACATAAAAATACATACAAATGGTTGCTGTAGCAACACAACGTGCAATTATAGAGATTCAACTGTATATTCATTTATGTATGGGGGTATATATTGATATTTCCAAGTTATTTCAAAAATATAAGTGTATCTTATATGATGCTTAGTGGTTTTATGAAGTAATTTATTTGATTAAAATATATATATAATATTAAATTTATCTTTATTTTTTTTTTTTTTTTTTTTTTTTTTTTTTTTTTTTTTTTTTTTTTTTTTTTTTTTTTTTTTTTTTTTTTTTAATTAATAATTATGTATTCGTATAAAATAATCACGATATATTTACTTTTACATTAATAGTCATGATTCTTATTGATTTCAAAATTTAAACCTATAATGTTTTACTTCATATCAAGAAATATAGTTATTAAATTTTAAATTAAATATATTTATAAATTACGCGTTAATACAAAATACGAATTAAAAACTTAAGTTTTTATTTTATATACAACAGACTCGTTCCTGCATTATACTTCAGTGATAAACGACTAACTGGATTCTACGTTTTTTATAATGATGCAACCGGGTAACCCAAACTACATAATATATTAATAAACGCATACCTGTATCCGATATTGGTCATTTATATAAGATGCAAAAATATTTACTTTATAATTATTTTACATTTTATTTCTTAGTAGATATATTGCCACCAAATAAAAATAGATTTAATTAAATTATGATTTCTGCACCACTAAAAAGCCTACCTATAAAGAACCAATATGTTCACCAAACATTTAAATCATTAGCAGATAATTCAATATTAATTAATGATATTATTTATGGGGAAGTTTTAGTATCAGAACCATTATTAATAGAATTAATAAATTGTAAAGCAATGAAAAGACTAAATTATATATTACAACATGGTATTACAGCCTATTTAGGGATAGGAATTCCAGTAAATAGACTTGAACATTCTATTGGTGCGATGCTGCTAATTAAATATCTTGGTGGGAGTTTAGAAGAACAAGCTGCCGCTTTGTTGCATGATATATCTCATACTGCTATGTCTCATGTTGTGGATCATGCCTTTGATGATGAGAAAGAAAGCTTTCATGAGGCACATAAAAGGGAATATTTGGAATTATATACTGATGTACCTGAAATATTAACAAAATATGGGTTAGACTGGAAATATATTACTGAAGAATCCAACTTTCCTTTATTAGAACAAGATTCTCCCAAACTTTGTGCTGATAGGTTGGATTATACTCTACGTGATGCAATAGTTTATGGATCACTAACTCCTGTTCAAACTCGCAAAATTTTAAATGATATTGTAGCATTCCCAAATTCTTCACATCCTAACAGGATAATAGCTATAAAATCTATACAAAGCGCAAAGTTATTAGAAAAAGCAAGCAGAAATACTGATACTGTTGCATACTCAGATCCAATACATGTTGTTTATTACTTACTTACGGCTAAGGCAATTAAAACTGTTGTTAAAAATAATTTACTTAAAAAATCTGATATGTGGTGTTTAGATGACCAATTATGGTCTTTTCTTTGTAACTCTGATAATGAAATTAGTAAAATTATGCAAAAATTAAAAAACAAACAAATATCTATTCGATTATCTTCTACTCCTTTATCAAGCTCTTATATGAATTTAAAAACAAAAATAAGGATAGTTGATCCAGATGTTGTTCTTGGCGATAAAGTCATGCCGGTTTCTTCTATTGATAAAGATTTAAACCGGCAGATACAGAATTACATTTACAAACGAAAAGAACCTATTTATGCTGTTTTAGCTTAAAATATATTCTATACCACAGGTTTTTTTTTTTTGTTCAATTGTTGTTATATGTATATTGTATTATTACTATAACTTTTTGTTTTGTTATTGGATTTTTTCTTGTTTAATTTGTTATTTTTTTTAAGTTAATCTTTTCGATTAATCATCCACCATAAATTACTATTTTGTTTATATAGGACTTATTTTCACACTATGAAGTTAAATCAAATGGTTTAAAACAGGCTAATTTAAATCAATATAAACAAATGAACTTTTACTCTATATTTCTTTAAAATCATTTTAAATGAATATATTGAATTTATTATATATCTAAATTATACAATACTTTTTATAATGAAAGCGACCGATTTAAAAGATTATGATGCGTTCTCACTAGCATATATCTTAGCAATCCGTTCGTTAATCTAAATGTCAACCTATTTTTTATTGTACTAGATATTACTGATTACCGTGGACAACCACACCAATATCCGTTCAATAGTTATGTGGATACAGGGTAATTACTAACATTATAATTTATTTAATTATTCTTTATTTATTTTATTCACTATTTCACTTACTCTTTCTTATTTAAGGCCCTTTATTCTTTATTATTTTAATTCTCAAATACTTTATTTGTTATATTTATTATTTATTTGTTAATCTACATTTTACTATTTAAAACTAATATTTATTACTAATTGTTTATCAATTGTTTGTTTGTTTGTTTGATTATTGATTATTTATTATTATTATTATCTTTTGTTCCAGAATATTTATGATAAATATAAACCCCAAGTTTTTAGTTGAGGCATATTGACTTATTATAAAGATTTGGTCTTTGAGTACTTAAGAAAAATATAGAAAAATATAGAAAATTAGATAGAAAATATTTTATAGAATATTAATGTATTTTTTTTCCTTCTGACATCAAGTTCCGGAAACCGGGTATAGATGAATAATAATGTAACCTACCGTTTTAATCCAATAACCGAACATAACCGGCAAAATAAAACAAGTATCTTTTGAAAATATTAGAATATTAGTAATTATCTATTCTTTTATATTCAAAAGAATTGTATGGTGTTGGTACTAAAATATATTAACTTTTGAAATCTAAAATTTGTATTTTTAATTTTTATTAATATCTTACAACATGGTTTACATAGAGTATTACTTATTTAATTTGTTTTTACATTTTAAAGATATTATTTATTTACACTTTATGTAATTGATTTAGATATATAATTATGTAAATGTAAATTGAATTTTTTTTATCAAGTAAATTCATTAATATGTTCTATAAGCTCATTCTTTTGCAAGGCATTCATTCTATACATTAGTTTTATTTTATTATTTCATAGTAACTAATCTTTAATTTATAATACCACTTTATACTTTGTATTTGTATATCTATATTTCCTATCACTTTTAATTTTAAATCTTGCAGTTATAATACCAATTGAGATTTTATATATTATCTGTACTATCATGTTATACTTTACACTTTATTTTCATCTATATTTTTGCACATTTACTTATTCCGTTTATCTATTTATCCTGTTTTATTTTATTTGTTCATATGTTTATAATATCATTTTATATTACATATTCTTTATTTTATCTATATCCTTTAGTTACACTTTGTTTTCTATTTTTTTTTCATTATTAATTTTTTAATTTAATTTATTTTGATTGTTTTTTTATATATTTTAGTCTGGTTCGGCACTTATTATTATAGTAATTTTGTTAATTAATTTAATTATTGCATAAAGTAATCGTAAATTATAATAATAAAAAAGAAAATATGTGTATTTTCTCAAGAATTTCCAATTGTCAATTAAGGTTTTTCATGTTTTTCGTCCTGTTCCCACAACTTGAAACAACTTAGAAAAGTTGTGGTGTCATAGATAAGATTCGATTTGCTTAGGCTTCATAAAACCTATCAAATAAAAATCTGATTGCTGCCATCATCATGCACGTTCATAAAAATTCTTAAAGTAGCACTAATTCTGTTTTAAAATATTCATTTACATAATTAGCGGCGTTAGCTCAGTTGGGAGAGCGTCAGACTGAAGAAGTCTTCAGAATCAGAGAAATCTGAAGGTCCTGTGTTCAATCCACAGACGTCGCATATTTTTTTGTTTTATTTATTATTATTAATAATAATAATTTTATATTATGAAGATAAAATTTTTTTTTTTTTTCTTTTTTTTTGCGTAGCAACAACCACCAATGAAAACTGAAAGGCTAATTATAATTATTTAAAATGTTTTACTTTTTCTAGTTGAAGAACCTTATTATATAATAAATAATATATGTTGTATGAGGTTATAACTAGTTTATAAATAAACTGCCTTTATGAATTCTAAATCAAAAAAAGAATTTGATCCATGGGTGGATGATTGGGAATCTTCTGTTTCAGTGAGACTTTTTGTTTTATTTTTTATTTTGTTTCTTAATTATTATTCTTATTTTATTAAATAATAAACAAACAAATTTTATATATATTTCTAACAAAAGTTTTTTTATGAATTTTAGAATAAAGAAGTTGTAATACCTCCAGAGTTTAATCCAGATAATTTAAGTATTTCTAATGATATTAGTAATAGTGAAGATAAAATAATTCCATTGGATTCAATGTTTGACTCTTCACCTCTAAATATTCAATATAAACCTCAAGTTCGCATTCTGAAAAGAACTTCATTACAAAATAGTAAATCTGATCATTTGAAACTATCTAAAAATTCTGTTTCAAAGACAAGTGAGCAATTAGAACTTGAAAGGCAGGAAAAGGAGCGAAAATATAAAGAAACTAGAGATAGAATTTTTGCTTCTTCTAATTCTAATAATATAATAGAGCATAAAAAGGATAAAACGCGCTACAAAAAATAATAATTTTTATTTAATGATTAATGATTTTCCACTACGTTATAAACTAATAATTCTTAGTATAAAAATTTTTTTTTTCTTAAAAATTTTTTATTTAATGGTATATATATGATGATAATAATTCGTGATACAATATTAAATAGACGTCAAATAATATTACTTAGCATGTTTTATATACCCCAACTCCCCTTAAAATATATACAACCTTTTATTTATCCCCTTTTATTATTTTTTATTTTTTTACAAAATTGTTGTTCTTCTCACCATTTAGTTGCAACTGTAATTGCAGCATTTTCTAGGGATGGATTATACATTACTTCATTGAAACTCATATGTATTAATCTTTCCTTTAAAGATAATGATGCTGTATCTTGATTTTCACTTTCAATTTTTAAATTTAAATTATCTATTAAATTATCACTTAAATATATCTGGAGCCATTTTCTCATTTCTTCAATATCATCATCAATTTTTTTAATATTCTGATAAATTTCTTCACATCGAGATTTCCATTCATTGGGGGATATATTGCCAGGCGCACCTATTTGACCTCCACCATTTATGCAACCACCAGGACATGCCATTACTTCTACATAATCCCATAAAAAAGCATTATTTGTTTTTTCATTTTTTTGTCGTCTCTTTGATTTAAAGTTAGAATTATTATTTGGCTTTAATTTACGAACTAAATTTTGAATATTTTTAAATCCATAAATCTGAGCTAGATTTACAAGCACCTCACCAGTGGAATTATTTAACAATTTATATTCAACTATATCAGAATTCCTTCCTTGTGTTATCAAAACAGAAGTTGAAATTCCTAGATTTTCAAAATACTGTTTATATATTGAAAGTGCATAATATAAATAACCACCTGACGAAGATCCAGCGTTTGAATTCCCCCATGATAAATTTGAATCGATGGGCCAATTTTTTGGAACAAGTTGTTGTAAATATTCGTCAGTATATTGATCAAGGGATTGAAAATCTATAGATAATTCTTCAAATAATTTAATTAATTCTCTAGTTGTTATTACACAATCAACATCATTATTAAATTCAGCTCTTGAAGCTTCTAATTTTTTATCAAAACATGGCATAATACTTAAATGATAAATTTTTGTTTTGCTAATAGAGTTATTTTTCGATATAATATCTTTTATTAAGGTTCCTGTAATTTGTTGAGGAGATTTTACATTAGAAAGATTCGGAATTATATAGGAATGAGTTTTTTCAACATAGCACACCCAACCAGGACATGCACTAGATAATATAGGAGATTTTTTTTTTATTCCAGTTGCAGTTGCAGTTGCAGTTGCAGTTCCAAAATTGGTATGGATATTATTGTTATTTTCCTTGTTGACATCATTATTAAATTGTCTTTTTAAAATTTCATCTTGTATACTTAAAAGACTAATAAGTCGACCAGCTTCCGTAGAAACAATAAAAGTAAAACCTAATATTTTATTAAAAAAAAAAGACAATTTTCTATCAACTTCTTTAATAGATATATTAAAAGTTGCAGCAAGTGATACTCTACTTTGGTGACTAATTGAAACTATAAAAATTTTTTTCCCTTTTTCTTCTTTTAAAACATTTAATACTTCTGTATGTGATTGTAATGATATTAATACAGATTCTGCAGATGTAACACAACCTGAACAAGCCAGACAATCAGTTAAACTTATTTGTGCAGGCTCTAACTTTTTTATTTCTCCATCATTTGAAATTTCTATTGTATCTCCATTTTCATCTATTTCAACTTTAATTGAACTTAAACCATTTGAACTATTATTATTATTATTATTATTTATAGTTTCAACAGGTTTAATACAAGCCAACCCAGGCTGAATAAAATCGTTTAAATCGTCTGGAGATAATATAGCACTCATTTTTTATTATTTATAAATAATATAATATAATTTAATAAATAATATAATTAATAAAATAAATAATAAAATAAATAATAGTATGATATAATTTAATAAATAATATAATATAATTAATAATATAATATAATATTATAGTATATACCATAGCAACATATTTTATAGAATAAATAGAATAAATCCTAACTAAAGATAAAAATATTCAAAATGACATAGAGAAAAACAAAAAGAAAAATAAAATAATATAAATCCAATGGAAACCTAATAAATAAATAAAATAAAATTTAATAAAAAAAAATACTTTTTATACCCTATTAAATAATTAATTCCAACTATAGAAGAATTAATTTAAAGCGCAAAATATTTTTAGGGTAAATATATTTTAATATTACAGTACTTAGTTTATTTTTTTTGCTTTATTTATTTTTGAATAATTATATAAAATAAAAAGAAAGTACAGCCAAACCTTTATAAGTGCACACCAAACCTTTCCATCAAGAGTGTACACTTATAGAGGTTTTACTGTGTATTAAATTTATAGTTGTTGCAATGATATTATTTCATCCCAAAATCTTGTTTTATATTTCCCATAGTGTACTATTTCTAAAGTAAGTAAATACTACAGTAAGGTTGCAACCTTGGGTTGTTTATATAATACTCTAATCACAGAAATTTTTTAGCGCTATGTCTAATGTCACTATAAAGTATTATACTATTTACTATTTATTAGAGGGTTTCTTTTATATGTAATTTGTAAAAAATTTTAAAATTTTTTAATATTGGAAAAACTTTAGAATGTTAGTATGTTATAAATAGAAATTTTAATTAAATTTTTATTTATTAATGTGTCTGGCATATTTGTTAATTATGTTTTTTTTTTTTTTTTTTTTTTAGTTAGTCAACTGTATTTTAATTTTAATGAGAGGATTGATTTGTAATTTTCATAAGTATGAAAAGAAAAAGAACATGGAAAACATTAACAAAGTGTGATAATAAACAGGAGGAGGGAGGTTGTTTTCTTTCTTCTGCTAACGTTGATATATGTCACACTAAGCCAAGCTCGTTTAAAGCATATTATTATATGAGGTAACATTTAATTGGAAACAAGAATCTAACATAAATTAATGTTATATTTTGTTAAAATGTAAATAAATTACTTGCTACATTACATTTGATATTTATTCATACATATATAAACAGCCCGAGCTCATTTCTTTTTTTTTTTTTTTTTCTTTAGCCAATAAAGCTATATATATATATAAAAAAAAAAAACCAAATAGATAAAGATTGTACTTGGCTAATTCATTAGTTAATTATATTATTATTTAGCTTATATTTCTATACATTATCAATATGAAAAAAAAATATCATGTTAGATTTTGCTCTACTTTCAATAGATTATGGTCTTGAAACTTTAAGCAACGTCCCTACACCTGCATCTGTATACAATGAATACTTCACTGATCCTAATGACTTTTCCCAAACATATCCTTTGCAAATAAGGCTAATTTTGGAAATAATTATGCCCCAAAAGTGGTTGATTTCCAGTTACTAGATGAGGCCAATAGAACCTCTTCCTGCTGGTGTCTTTTAAGAGGAATATGAATATGTTCAAAATCGACGCTCTAAAAATAATGAAGCTCTTTTAAAGTTTTTTAATAGAACTATTGGGAAGTATAATAGTTAAATTGATTTAAATCAATTTGTTGAAACTAACAACCTTACTATTGGTTTATCATTTTCTGGAAATTGTTATAACTCGTTGTTTACTGGTGCTGGACAGTTGTTAAGTTTAGATGATAGACTTGAAGATAAATCACCTTTATCCGGTATTTTGCAAGCATCGTCATACATCACAGGAGCTAATGAAGGTAATTGGCTTATTGCATCTTTAATTGCACATGGCTTCCCAGTTATATCTGATTTGTTTGATTCTTCTGATATGTTTAATTTTAATAATGATCTAATTACTCCATTTGGCGAAGATATGTCAAGAAATGAAAAACATTGGAATGGAATTAAAAAAGAAACTGGTGCGAAACGTACCAATGGATTTAACATAACAGCTCTTGATGTTTTAGCTCTTGATGTTTTGGGCCGAGCAATGTCTTTTCAGTTACCTGGGGAAGAAAAGGATAAGAAATGGGGTGGTTTTACTCTTTCAGATGTTGCTAATTTGGATTCTTTTAAGAATACAGAAATGCATTATCCATTATTATTAGTTCAAGCCGTGGTTAATTCGTGTTTGGATAAGGATCATGTTCGTTTAGAAATGAGTCCGTACAGAATTAATATATGGGAGAAAACTGGACCTGGTAATTCTCGTTACAGTTTTAACACACGTCATTTTGCTTCGCATAAAAAACTTGAAAGAAAAGTATGTATTGAAAATTTTGATAATTTGGAATTTATAATGGGAATAAGTGCTCCTCTTTCTATGCCTCTTATCGAAGGTCTTTATCATTCGAATTCTTCATTAAATTCTCCAGTAAAGTATGATACTGAAAATGGTTTTAATGAATCTTTGTTTGAAATTGGTATTACAAAGGAAGAATCCAATATTATTTACTCTTATAATTCTATGTATCCCGAAGGTGTTCATTTTTATCGTCACAGGAATATATACACAACTGGTCGATACGAATCTGAGCGATGCACTGCATTATCTTCATATGCTCAGCCTGCAAGAATTGTTGACGTTATTTTTACGTTTGATAATACGCATGATTTAAAAACTAAGTTGCCTACTTTTTTCGCGCCTTATATCGAAAGTCGTTATATTGCCTATAGATTTTCTGATATTATACCAGTATTTAAAGATTTTTCCTATACTGATGTAGTAGAATCAAAACCTGTTTTTTTTTGGATGTGGTCAAGGTTCTACTCCTTTAGTCATTTATATTCCAGATGGACTTGACTCTATACAGATGAGGCCAGAATGACTATAGGTCTTTCTCCTTCGTGTTTGGAAAATAAATTTCATACTAATTTTCCTGACAATAATATTCGAGCTAATTTCACTAAGGAAGAAGTCCAGGCTTAATTCATAATGTTTTTTTTGGTGCATCTCTTAACTCTGGGGAATTAAAGGATGATTGGGCTACTTGTGTGGCTTGTGCTCTGATGGACCAAAACTTAATAAAAAATGATGAATCTTATAGATTGAATAGAGAGAAAAATGTAACTGATGAAAATACCCCTACTTTGCCAGAAAAGTGTTTTAAGTGTTTCGAAAAATATTGTATTTATAAGGCGCCAAAGAAGGATCCAAAAGTCAGTGTGCAAAACTCTAGATGCAAAAAGGATGATGCCAATGATTTACATAGTTCTTCCACCCTAGAACCTTCACAAGGAATTTTGGGGTAGTTAAATAATTTTTTTGGAACATGTTAGCACGCTACTATATGGAATTTGTTTATTTTATTTTATTTTATTTTTAACTGTGGTCTTTTCTAAAATGGTTAAAAAAAAAACAGACTGCTGAAGACCATTAATATATAAAGAATTATTTTTTTGTGCAACTTTAGATCGAAGAATTTATATAGATCTATCTATCTAATATTTATATAAGAATGATAAAAAAGTAGCCAGTTTATTATTATTAATGTTTCTTTTTTTTGTGTATTCATTTGCATTTTTTTCTGTACTCATCCTTTTTTTCAAATTTTATAAAATGGTTCCATCCCTTTTTTAAAATACACTTTAGACATTTTGTAAAATATCTACTTCAATGTCTCTGTAAACTAAATATTAATACAAGAGAAGAAAAATATAAATAAATACAATTCCAGTACCTTATTTTAATAATATTATTTGGTTGCTATCTATACAAAAAAAAAAAAAAAAAAAAGAATATTTTCGCATAAATGCTTATTTTGTACACATTTATAACAAATTAACTCTTTTCCAGTATTATAAGATTTTAAGATCTATTGATATACACTAATAATAATAATTATAATAATAATAATAATTATAATAATAATAATAATAATAATAATAAAAATAATAAAAATAATAAAAATAATAAAAATAATAAAAATAATAAAAATAATAAAAATAATAAAAATAATAAATAATATTAACATAAATAATGAAATCAGATTTACTAAAAACGCCAGTAGGAAAAAAAAAAAAAGTTTTTCCTGATAGTGATAACGAAGAATTTTCTACTCCTTTAGGAGGACCAACACCTTTGAAAAACAATAATAAGAATAATTTAATAAGAGTGCCTAACAGTGATTTTAAAAGTAATTCTATTAAGAAGAAATCAAATAAAAGTAATAAAACTGATTTTAATGAATTGGATGTTAATGATCCATATATTAACGATGAGTTTCTAACAGCTTCAGAAGGTGAAGATGGTTCTAGTACAATAGATGAAAGCTTTAATGGGAATGGGAAAAAAAGTAAAAAAAATAATAAAAATAATAAAAATAATAAAAAAAATGAAAACGACGAAAAGATGAATGAAGTTGATAAAATTAATAATGAAACTTCCGATCAAGATGATGATGCCCCAGAAGAAGAAACATTTACAGGAGGTAAAAGTAAAGCTAAAAAGTTAAGGGAAACAATTATAGATTCTACGAAATTAGTTGAAGAAAAAGCTAAATTAAATCGTAAGATACTTGAAGAACGACTTAAACAACAAAAAATTGAAAAAGAAGTTAGAAAACGTGATAAGAATTCCAATAAGAATTTAAAAAAATCAGATAATACGTCAAATTTATCAAATGATGCAGAATTACCCGCGGATGTATTAGAGAATTTATCTGAAGAAGATTTTAAATTATTAAAAAATCAACCTGAAAAAGTTTTAGAAAATAAAAAAGAAAATACTTCTATTAAAAGAATTCATAAACGGTTAGACACAGAAGAAAAAGATAAATTAAAAAGTATTAAAAAAGGGCACATAAATGTTGTTTTAAATCCATTTAAAAAGCGAAAACTTCCTCCAGCAGCTGATTCTACTGCTAGTATGCGTGATTCATGGTTAAATAGGAAATCGATTGGAAGGATACCATATAATTGATTAATCATTGGTTTTATGTTTTAAAAAAATTTTTTTTTCTATGACAATTTATTTTATATATAGGTAATTTTATATTGATTTTTTATATTATTAGTTTTTGTATTGAGAAAATATTCAATACAAATATTTTTTTAAATATTATTACACTTGATATGTTTTAATTGTAAAAAAGTTTTTATTTCCAAATATTAAAATTTTTTGTCAATACATAAGAAGTGAAAAAGATAAGTAAACAACAAAAAAAAAAAAAAAAAAAAAAAAAAAAAAAAAAAAAAAAAAAAAAAAGAATAAATAAATAAATATATAAAATATTATCTAAATATCATCATCAGGTATAAGTAGAGTGAATAAAGGTAGCAACATTCCAAAACAAGTCCAAGCTACGTCCTCTAATTCTTGTGATTTATTACTTTTGTTAGTTTGTTCATTATCATATAATTCATCATCTTTAATTTCATGAGAATGTTCCGAAGCTCCCATTTCTTGCATTAAGTGAATGGCTACGAATAAAAATGTACCACCTGAGAATATTAGTAAAATGCCAGTCCACCATTTTAAACTTGTTACATCTCCACTTCCTAAAAGATTAATAAGTACCCAAGTTAAAATAGCACCTAATGGAGCAGCACTAGCAAAAATTCCCAAATTTATAGCAATTTGACGTCTAGTTAAATTCATTCTTAATAGTACAGCAGAAAGTCCAAATGAAGCAGGGGCTTTATGAACCATAATTGCCAAAAATATAATACCTTCTAGAGTAGCACTTCCAGTAGAAGCTGAAGCCCCTAAAGCAACACCATCAGCAATAGCATGAACTACAAGACCAATTACAGTAGAAAATGCTTTCTTTGAAGGAGAGGAAGAAGAATTATTATTAATATTAAGACTATGACGATTATTATGATTGAGTGATTGCATTGAATCATTTAAGTTATTATCTCTCTCATAACAAATTGAATCATTACCATCGGCTACAGAATCGGTACCATTACTAGATGGAAATACATGTAATTCAGATGAATCAATGGAATTATAGGATTCTTTTGTTTTTTTAAATAAAAGTGGAATCTCATTAATCAAATACATGAAAAAAAATCCAAAAAATAACGATAAGCCTATATATGTATTAAAAGAACTAGTAAGTGCAGAAGGACTATTGTTGATAGAATCTGGAGATTTATCAGGAATATAATCTAAAACAGAATTGTATAATGTTTCAACACCTTCTGGTATAATAACAATCATTGAAGTACTGGCTAAAATACCCATTCCT
>JAJMCY010000270.1:0-18862 GCA_030565755.1 Ascobotryozyma cognata
ATTCATTTGTGAACACTCTGATGCAGACTTTAATAAGAAGCATTTCGGGATTCACACTTTAATTGATGGGATGCTAAAGCGTTCCAGACAAATTAAAGTGGAGATGGATTCTAACCCGGAAAACCAACGTAAAATTACTGGATTTTTTTCGAAAAAGTTGTATTTACGTTGAAATAATATTTATGTTTAGTTTGTTTTAATTTGAAAAGAGTAACTTATTAAATATTGCTGTGCAATTACAGAGGTTTTACTTCATCACGCTTCTCAACGAAACTCTAAAAAAATCTTTGTCAACTATCTATACTTGTTTGTATTATTATGTATTACATGATGTTTTACGAGTTAATTACAGTAATATTTTCAAAAGGGAAGGTACCCGGCATTCTCTAAGTGCACATTTTTTAATTTTCTTGTGCACTGTGCATTAGTGCACTTTACTATGGGAACAGGGTCGGTGGATCGATTTGGTGTGCAGTTAGACAGAGTGTGCACTTAGGCAGCGTGCACTTAGACAGAGGATACTGTATTTTGAATATATTTAAAATAGTTGTTTAATATATAATTTTCTAAGTACTATTTTGAATTTATAGTAATTATATTCTTTTTTTCTCATAATTATTACACTTTTAATTCTAATTATTAAAATTTTTACAAAATAATTTAATTTTATTTGGCAAAGCATTTTCTGAACATAATAATAACATGGAACAAAATACTATTAATTATAATGGAAACACAGTTAGTGATGGAACTACTGTTTATAATGGAACTACTGTTGATAATGGAACTACTTCTTATAATAGAACTACTGTTGATAATGGAACTACTGTAGATGCTATTGGGCAAAATACTAATGATGTTCTGACATTGGAAACATTAGATTCCAACAAAAGAGTCATAGGTTTGGATGATGCTAAATCATATATCAATGAATGGTGCAAAAAAGCTAAACAAGATGTACCTATATATAGTTCTACTTCGTACATAGTTAAATTTAAATGTATTTTCGGTGGTCAATATAGAAATAGACTTAATATAAATCCTTCTTGTAGAGTTCGTAAATCATCAACACGGTTAATCCAATGCCCATTTAGAGTGACAGCATCATGCAATAACAATGTCTGGTATGTTAGAGTATCGAATCCCGTCCATAATCATAACATAGGAATTGGATATGATTCATACCCATCTCAAAAGAGATTAAAGCCAGAAGCTTTGCAAATTGTGAGCATGATGTCATAAGGAGGATGTCCTCCCAGGTAGATTGGCGCTGTATTAAGAAATAGGTTCCCAAGCCAAAACATTACTATGAATAGCATTTATAATGCTAGATTTACAGAAAAACAATTGTATCTTGATGGGAGATCAAATATACAAGCTATGTATGAAAAGCTACAAAACTCAGATGATTGGATTTACGAATTAGATACTGATTCAAATAATAAAATTACTAGACTTTTTATAGCACATAAAAAAATGGTTGAACAACTAAATAAAAACTACTATCTAATACTAGCAGACTGCACATAAAAAACAAATAGATATGGTATGCCTTTGTTTGTAGTAGCAGGAGTTAGTGAGACGTATAAAACGTGTATAGCCTGCTATTTATTCTTGCGTGGAGAGACTATATGTGAATATGAATGGGCTTTAAGGAAATTACAAAAACTAATACGCCCAGAAGTGAGTCCTGTTACTTTTGTTCACTTTATATGCTCAATGATATTTTAATATAAATATCAGTGAGTTTGTCTGTTTTGTTCTTTTTCTTTTTTTTTAATCTTTACACTTAATAATTTTACTTTACTTTATATAACTTTAATATAATTAACTTAACTTGGTTAATCTGTCTATAAATATATATATTATCATATACACATTTATTTTTTTCTTTACTTATACTTCTCATAGTATATTTACTTTTTACTTTACTTATACTTTTTATAGTATATTTACTTTTTAATTTACTTATACTTCTCATAGTATATTTACTTTTACTTTACTTATACTTCTCATAGTATATTTATTTTTCTTACAAACTTATACTTACTACAGTTTTAGTTATACTTTACCATCTGAACTATGGAGTTTAATTTACAACAGGTTATGAGCCCTGATTACGGATACTCCTTTAAAGGCACTGAAGCCACTGCGTATGTACCACAACTTACTGGACCTGAAAATTATAGTCACTGGGCTAGAACACTTTCTATGTTTCTTAGACAAATAAAACTTTGGGATATTGTTAATGATGAAGTACCTATCCAAAAGTACGAAAAACTTAAACTTTCTCTCAATTTCAACGAAAGAAATGACTCAGCCATACTATGTCTCTCATCAGTAATTGGAAAATATTTTTCATACCTCATACACACCTATGCCAGAGATATCTGGTTAGAAATAAAGAATACATTCAGACCCAACGTCCTTCGCTATCGAGCCGACCTCATCTCAAAGATTGCAAACTCAAAACTAGACAATCTAGATAATCTCGACGAATTTCATAATACCTTCTCAGATATAGTCAAACAGTTCGAATTCGTCCAAACTCAAATGGCAGATATTTATGCCGCCATGTACTTAAGAGCTATACCTAATTCTTTAAATGTAATTAAAACATCACTTATACATGCTCAAGAAAAAATCACGATTGAACAAATAAGAAATGCCCTAAAATTGGAATATGAATATATACAAAAGAAAGAAACTAATGGAGCTTATTGTTTAACAAAAATTAATAGAAAAACTGATAATCATTATTGCAATTATTGTAAGTAAAGCAAACATGACACAGACGATTGTCCTAAACTGGAACGAGACTACAATAAACACATTAGAAAACAAAAATCTGTCAAATTTAATAAAAATTCAAATGAAAACAAAGTATTAAATCATGCTTTCTTCACAAATCAATGTGGGGTTGCTGGTGAAGACTCTTGCTCAAATGATGCAGTAAGCTACAACAATAAAACAGATCATGTGTTTAGCCTAAATAAAGCTTGGGATGATTTCGACCTTTCGAATTTACATGACTCTACAAACAACAACAATAAAGAAAAACACATTCACAACCTCAGTCAATATTGGAGTGATTGTGAAAACTCTTATTCAAATGAAACTAAAGTATTAAATTACGTTGATATTGATGAACCAAATGAAACTCAAACTTGCAATGATCAAATCTCTAATATTAAGAATTTTAATAAAAATTCAAATGATAATAAAACTGAATTGTTGAATAACTTCCTAAAAGATACTGATAACATTAATTATTGTTGAAATTAGTTACTCTTACTTCTTCATACAAACCCACAACCCTACTTTATATATTGTTGGAAATAGAGAACTTAAAGTATCTCTTATCTACTGATTTACTTTTACTTTATATATTTTAACTATATATATTTTGTATATAAATAGACATCAAGTTCCTCACTTGAAGAGTAATTAATACAATTATATTTTTACGATTTACTTAAATATATATATATATGTTATTTATTTTATTTATACACATAATACACATAATATACATTACACTATCTTCAATAAATATCTTTACAATGGCACCAAGAACTAGAATCTCCAACAACACAGAATCAAATACAAACCCTACACCTCATGTCTCTAATGTCCAACATATATTTCCTTAAACACCTTGTCATGCACATGAAGCATAAATCACATGTGACTATGTACTAACAGCACATAAGTGTTAAACACTACAGTTAATGTATTAACTAGGGATGAGTGTGTATTAGAGTGTATATAAATAGATAGATCTTGTACATAAAAGAAAAAGATAATATATTTGAATAATACTATATAAAATAATAAGATACATATACATATACATATAAAAATGGATAAAAATAATAATAATAATAATAATAATAATGATAAGAATAATAACAAACATAATGTGGTCGGTGAAAACCAACATGGTAGCGATGCCAGTTCGAGAGAACCGAGAAGAAGCACGAGAGGAAAGACCAGAAGCATTGCTGTCGCAGAAAATAGACAAACTTCTAATATAAGAGAAGTACCTTCTGATGAGCATACAAGTGCTTATTCCTCCGCCACCGTTGGATCTAGAACTCCTAGAAGGATTGTTGCAAAAAGTAAATCCAAACGTGGTGTGTCAAAAAGTTCTTCAAAAAACGTTGTTGCAGGTCCTTCCACAAGTGAAGTAGACAAAACCCCAAGCACAACTGTGGACAATGCTACTGAGGAAATCATTATTGAAAGTACTCCAGAAAGAGCAATTTATGGGAATAGCTCGACTTTGTTAAATCAATTGAGACCTCCCTGGAGTGAAGAAACACAAATAGTTTTGTATCCTCCTAAAGAGTTAATTAAGAAAATTCCTACTTCAGAGCCAGATTCTGACTACAGAAGTTGGATAACTTCAGTAAAAGAAGTACTGGAATACTCTGGAGTTAGTTGTTGTTTGGATAGAGAATGGCCGCCAAATACGATGTCTAAAGTAGACTTCAAGCGTAGAGATACTCTCGCCCGAATGATTATAAGAAGTTCACTAGGGGAACACTTTAGATTCGAGGTTTTACACACTAACTCGGCTTTCGAGATGATTAAAGTTCTGAAGGCGAAAGCCAAGGAACACTCTCTAAGCAAAGCATTACAGTTAAGTGGAATGCTGGCATATTCTTCTATCTCCGATAGTGAAACACCAACCCAATACGTTGGCAGATTAGCCTCCGTAAGAGAAAGACTCTCTGGAGTGGGTATTAATATTCCTGAAAACTACTATACTTCTTCAAGCAACAAAGCTCTGGCAGTCTACAATCCTAACGATAATAAAGGTTTTAAATATGGAAAGAGGAGAATAGATTTTGATAATAGAAAGCAAAAAAGAAGAAAATTTAACCACCAATTTAGAAAAAAGAATTACCAAAGACAAGTTGGTGCGAATGCACAAATTTCTAATGAAGAGCTTTCTGGGAATGCTGTGTTTGGTTTGATTGGATCTAGTTGGTTGGAAAATGAAAGTAAAGAGTTGGAATTTATTATTGATAGTGGTGCATCTGACCATTTTATTAGTTCATCTCACTTTAAAAATAAAGTTGGAGTGAAACCCAGTAAAAATAGTTATGTAGTTGGAATTAATGAAAAGAAATTGAATTATTACACTTTACCTAATACATATTTTACTGATAAAGAAATAAATAAAGAAATTCCAATTATGGCTCCTAAAGTTGTAATGGAATCTCCTTTTAATTTACTTTCTGTAACAAAATTAATGGAGAACGGATTTTCAGTGTCCTTCCAGAATAAAACATGTAAAATTACCAGACCTTCTTGGCATACAAGTAAAGTAATTTACGAAACAAATGGCCTATATAAATGGAAGTTAAGTAAACCAATTGAAGTGTCTGAAGAAAATAAAAGCTACGTAGAAATATGTATGGCTGTAGATTTATGGCATAAAAGAATGGGTCACGCTCATGAAAGTCAAGTTGAGAAATCACTAGCTGATCGTGGCATTGAAATATCTTCAAATACATATCTTGGAAAAAGATGCATAGATTGTATTATGAGTAAAATGTCTAAAACAAGCCTAAAAGCGCGAAATAAAGGACGAGTTGAACAAGGCTTAGATTTAGTTCACTCAGATCTTAGCGGCCAGATTAATCCTCCTTCTCTTGGACTTAGTAAATACTTCATTCTATTTATGGATGAAAGATCTCATTATGTAGAAATAAAATTCCTTCAGAAGAAGTCGGTCACTTATACTGCATTTAAGCAATTTGATCAATCTGTTAAACTAAAATTTAATAGAACAATTACCAAAATGTTTACAGACTATGGTACTGAGTTTGAAAATCGAGAATTTAAAACTCATGCTTTAGAAACTGGAATGACAATACAGCATAGTGTACCATACAGACCAGAGTTAAATGGGACAATTGAGCGAATGAATCGCACAATTGGTGAAGGAATTAGAACATTATTACTACAGTCAGGGTTAAGTAGAGTATTTTGGGCAGAAGCTGCAAATACAATTGTATTTATTAGAAATAGATTACGTAGTTCTGCATTAATCAGAAAGTATAATGATAAAAGAACTCCTATTGAAATTTGGGATTCGAATAATTCTCGCTTATGGATCTCACGCCTAAAAGTATTTGGATGTGTATGTTTCAGTTTGATTCCAAAGAATAAACTTAAAAAATTAGATCAACGTGCCATCAAAGGAATATTTGTAGGATATAATAGTGAGCCATTTAGTTATAGAATATATAATCCAGAAACAGACTTGGTATATAGTTCTGTAGATGTAAAATTTCTAGAAGATACCAAAGCAGCAGACTATTTCGAAAATAATCTCCATATCGACTTTACTGTAAATTCTCTACGTAAAAGGCAAGCCTTGCGTACTTTAGACCAGAAACTATTAAGCTGTCTCGTTGGTCAAGACGCTCATCAGCTATTAAAATCTACGATTAACAATCCGGATAATAGCCCCAATATTAAACAAAAGCTTGAGCAGCTCAACGATGTTAATTACATCTTGGATCGTTCTACAAAGAACATTCGTACTGAGGGAATGCCAGACAAGACTGATCAATCTATGCTGAGCACCAGTAACGAAATATCCAGTAATATTGTAGAGGCAGTTAATAATGTAGATGAGTATGTAAAGTTAGATGCTCCCAAGAACATGGAAGATGTGATGAAATCACCATTTCGGGAGAAACGTTTGGAAGCCTGTAAGGAAGAGTTAACCTCTATCCATGAGCATAATACCTGGACCTTAACTGAAAAAGTAGATGGCCAGAAAATTATTCCATTAAGATGGGTTTTCAGTGTAAAACGAGACTCACATGGGAAACCCAGTAACTTCAAGGCTAGAATAGTTGCCAAAGGATTTAAACAGCGAGAGAATGTAGATTATCTAGAAACATACTCACCTGTCATTAGGTTTGAGGTCGTAAGACTCCTTTTCGCATTGGCAACTGCTCGTAATCTGTTGACCGTTAATTTGGATGTAAAGACAGCTTTTTTACATGAAGATATTGATCGTGATGTATTTGTTTCCCAGCCACCTGGATTTATCTTAGATGACTGTAAAAACATGGTACTAAAACTGAACAAATCTTTATATGGACTTAAGCAAGCTCCACTTATATGGAATCGTAATTTGGTAGAATGTCTTACTAATTGTAATTATATACAAAATAAATATGAACGGAGTCTATTTACAAAAACAATAAAAGGAGAAAAACTATACCTAGGTGTATACGTCGACGATCTTCTTTTTTATGTAAAGACTGGGAAACAGCAGAACTTGAAGTTAAACTAATGCAAAAATGGATTAATATAAAGCTCTTAGGCACTGCTGAAAATTTTCTTGGAGTAGAAATATGTAGAGATATACCAAATAGTATTACAAAATTATCTCAAACGGTATTTACTAAAACAATACTTGATCGTGTGAATTTTAGAAGAAATGTAAGAGGGAGAGAAACACCCCTAAATCCTGGATTACAATTACTGGCAATGGATAAAGATGAAAAGTACTTTTCATCTAAAACATATTCAGAAGTAATTGGATCATTACTCTATCTATCTACACGCACACAGCATGACATTACATATTCTACTAATTTTCTTAGTCGGTTTATGCAAAAGCCTCAAGAGCATCATTGGCAGGCCGTGAAGCAAATCTTGAGATACCTTTGTAAATACCCTAACCTTGGGATTGAATACAATAGAAGTAAACCAGACAATTTGGTCATATTTTCAGATGCAGATTATGCAAGTGATATTAACTCAAGAAAGTTCATTTCTGGTTGCGTATCATTAATGCTTGGAGCACCTATTTCTTGGTACTCAAAGTTACAAGGTACAATTGCACAATCTACAGCGGAAGCTGAATTAATCGCCCTAAACAAGGCTGAAAACGAAACTGTTTATTTAAGAAATTTATGTTTAAATTTAAAATTATGTAATTTACAGCCTACAATAATTTATGAAGACAATAAAGCAGCTATTCAGCTTGCTAAACATAATGCTTTTCATGCTCGATCAAAGCATATAGATCTTACTCATCGAAAAATTCAAGAGAGAATAAAAGATCAGGAAGTGCAAATTATTTATTGTCCTACTGGCGAAATGATTGCAGATATTGCAACTAAAAGTCTGACAAGAGATCTGTTTTTAAATATTCGATCCTTGTTAGGTATGAAGGAATGTTAGAGTACGGGGGAGTGTTGAAATTAGTTACTCTTATTTCTTCATACAAACCCTCAACCCTACTTTATATATTTCCTTAAACACCTTGTCATGCACATGAAGCATAAATCACACGTGACTATGTACTAACAGCACATAAGTGTTAAACACTACAGTTAATGTATTAACTAGGGATGAGTGTGTATTAGAGTGTATATAAATAGATAGATCTTGTACATAGAAGAAATAGATAATATATTTGAATAATACTATATAAAATAATAAGATACATATACATATACATATAAAAATGGATAACAATAATAATAATAATAATAATAATAATAATAATAATAATAATAATAATAATAATAATAATAATAATAATAATAATAATAATAATGATAAGAATAATAACAAACATAATGTAGTCGGTGAAAACCAACAATTATCAAGAAACTGATCTTTCTAATCAACCAAAATCAAAACTAAATCCACTCTCTCATGATGATAAAACTCAACTAATTAATGGTGAATATTCTGTTTTTAATAAAAGACTTAATTTACAGCAACATTATTCTCCAAATATAAACATTAAGAGACCATCCAAACAAGTTTTCACAAAATAATACAAGATATAACAATTCATTGATTTAAATCATAGCTAAGATTATATCTCTTATCTTAAAATCAAATAAATCAAGTACAAAATCAAAAGTTATCATAAGAAACTTACTATACTACATTCAAATCGGAACACTGAAGTACTCAACCATTACCAGAAAAAAATTAATAGAAGTAGTGGGAGCTATATTAGAAGAACCATACAAAATTAATAAAGTATACTGGAATAAAATACAGGAGATATTAGTCTATTTAAATAAGATGTCAATTATTAATCCTATACTTACTAATAAAGTTTAAACTCACTATAAAAACTATCTTGATACTAGTTGGAATAGAATACATTTTTTTTATAGCACATATCTTTCTGATAATAAACAAAAAAAAAAAAAAATACATGCTTCCCGGTACTGTGTTTGGCACATTCAAAAGGACGTACTAGCTCAGTGTAAAAAACATTAGGAAGATCAATGGGGTTTATTTGAGAAAGTATAGACAGTTTTAATGCATTCACCAAATGAAGAAAGGTTCGAATCTAACTGGCAGGCATTCCAATCTACTTGGGAGGATTATGAGTACGTTATTAACTATCTACAAACTGTTTGGATTCCATTAAAAAAAAAATGGTGTACGGCCTATACATCTACTATTTTGAACTTTGGTTGCGGGACGACGAGCAGAGTAGAAGGTGCTTATAGTGTAATCAAAAAATTTATCGACAACTCCTTTAATGGATTAGATACTGATTTTGATTTACTGTCGTCTGCCATTAGCAACCAAATTTCCATGTTGCATGAAGTGTTGCAACGTCAACGCTATCATAAAAAATATAACTACCAAATCAGTATATTAATTCGGTTAATAAATCAAATATCAGATAAGGCTTGTGAAATGGTGAGTAAACTATAAAATGAAATTAAGATAAAATTAAAATGTAAAAAAAAAATAAAATAAAAAATAAAAAATAAAAAATAGAAAATAATAAAATATAATAAAATAAAATAAAAATAATAAAAATAAAATAATAAAAATAAAAATATTAAAAATATTAAATAAAATACATTTTATTTTATGATTTAACTTATAATAGTATTATATTTGCTATGTTGGTATACTAACTTATTTTTTTTTTTTTTTTTTTTAGATCAGAACTGAGTATTATTATGCTAAAAATTATGCTAATACATTGCCATTAACTTGCACGTGTAGTATAAATAAAGTATACGGTCTTCCATGCAGACACAAGATAAAAACATTATTGGAAAGCAATGAACCATATTTAACTATGGATGACATTCATCCCCAATGGTATTTAAATAATTTTCACAATTCCTCCACAATTGAACTTACTGATAACTCACTAATAGAAATAGATTCACAAATCAAGAGTTACCATGGCATATCCAAATTTACGTAATATTGATTATGTAAAGACTGGATATAAAGGACTGGCAATAGTAATACCCAAAAAAAGTTGTCGTTAAATTTGTTTTTTTATGTCTTCAAAGACATATTTTTTTTGTCCCAGCTTCTAAGGACGAAAAAAAAAACGTCTGAGACCATCAAAGAGAAACCCTAATAGAGAATAACAAAAATTTGCATAGCAACGGCTGGAGGACGAATAAAAAACGTCGTTGGCAGACGAATTTTTTTTGTCACAGCTCGCAACGACGTTTTTTTTTCGTCGTTGGGCTAAAAGACGTTTCTTTTCCGTCGTAAAGACCAAAAAAAATCGTCGTTGCTCTCAGGACGAAAAAAATACGTCTCGCTCAAACTGCAGTGTAGGTATATTATTGTAAAATAAACTTGTTTCATCCATATTATATACATCTACTACAGCATACATATGTTTTTTTTTTTATTAGAGTTGGTAATGTATTTTCAATGGTTGAAACACTAGCACTCCCACTCTCACCATGCAGTTTAAATTTCTTTAAATTGTTGCGAGATTTGAAGTTAGTGAGCCAACCATCTGAAAAAGTAATTCCAGTTATATTTGCTTTTTCAGCAATATACTTAGCCTTATGAATTATTATTTGGCCAGTAATAGGAATATTTCTTTGCTTACAACTAGCTTCAAAGAGTTTACTCAAATTTATGTATTATTATATAGTGTTTTTAAATAGGAGATTGATAATGCCAGCCGACCTTTTTAGCCTGTACAGCCAAGTTAAGAATTTACGTAATTGATTTGTAATAAATTATCTACCATATATAGTAATTATTTAGAAAATAGGAAAATGACTAGTTTTAATTAAACTTTAGTGGCATAGATACATATTTATTAAATTTACGATTTTTATAATCCTATTTTGCAATATTATGCCTATTTAGGTAAGTAAAAAGTATTTTTATATTAACTACTTAATTATTGTTACTACGAGGACAAGAACTACGGTTATGACCATAAGTTCCACAATAACCACATCTGAGTCTTCTTTGCGGAGACTCAACTCTTTCAGCGGCAGTTGGGATCCTTCTAGTAGAAGAAGAAGGTCTCGTATTATCTTGTAATACTGACTCTTCATCCTCAGTTAGACGATATAGCAACCACTGCTCGTCAATTGTTACTATTTGAATCACGTGATTGTGGTTATTTGAACACCAATCACGTAATTGATGTCTGCAAGGGAGCCCAAAAACACATTTTATAGTGCATCGGCAATTTGCTCCCGTTACCAAGTGAGGGTAATTTTTGAATGCTTTGTTAATAAATTTAAAAATTTATTTTTTCTGTTGCTATTATTAATTTTATTAGTTTTACAATATTTTAAACTTTTATTTTACTATTTTTTTTTACTATGGGAAATATCAATAAAATCGGAGTATTTGCTATGAATTATATAATAATTGACTAAATTACTGCTGCAATTAAATAAATATGTATCTATAACACTAAAATTTAATTAAGACTAGGCATTTTCCTATTTTCTAAATAATTATTATATATGGTAAGTAGTTTATTATAAGTCAATTACATAAACCCATAACTTGGCTGCACAGGCTAAAAAGGTCGGCTGGCATTATCAATTCCCTTTTAAATAAAAGCAAAAAAACTAAAAAAACAAATTGTCATTATTTACTATGTACTACGTAGTACATTACTAATCTATTTACCTTGGTAACACCCGTGAACTCTTGTTCTTCCGCAGTAATAATTACTTAATAAAAATAATAAATAAAAACAATCTGTCTATTAAAACTATGTAAATAAGTATGCTATATATATATATTGTAAATCCTCAAAACACACATAATCCTCAAATACATGTAATCCTCAAAACGTATAGTCCTCAAATACATATAGTATAATAAAGACATAGTCTTTGTGGACTAGTGGTTATAATAAACAAGACTAAACAAAACGTAAGATAAACATGCTTATATAAGCAACAACGAAAAAGAAAATTAAATAATAAAAATAAAGTAGGGTAAATAATTAAAACAAGAACATTATTCCGCGGTGATAATTACTTAATTACGGGTCTGCAGTGCTTCCCAAACTTTCGAATAATAGAACCGGGTAACAAAGAACGAAACAAGAAATCGGAAATATTAAGTAATTAAAAACTAAGCGAATTACAATGTAGAACGATTATATAAGAATTCATATGGAAGAAGCAAACCAAAATTTATTTATGTAATGGGAATTGATATCTACACCGGTTTCTATATGGAGCACAGGAAGGTTCCATTTTATGCCTGCCAAGGTAGACTTTTATAATAGTAGAAATTTTTCTGAGCATTGGCTTATTCATTGGAAACTGTTTAAATTGTTAGGCATTATGATCAACAGTATGAATCATTACTAGATTTTCAACGTGATCGCTTAGGATTCCTGTTTCCTTAGAGTAAAAGCTAAAGCGCCTTTTACTGGACCTAATATTTTAAGAAAGTAATTTATTCCTTCATTATTACAGATGCATTTTTTCAATATTTCTCTTATAATATTTTTTTTTCAAAGTCGATAATGGTTCACAAGGAGCGAGGGTGAGTTTTCCTGAAGCTTTAGTTGGATGATATCTTTGTAAAAAATTCTTATCAATTGGATGAACTTTATTTTTGTTTGATTTTTAAATAGCAGAAATTAGATAGTTTTAAATTTATTATTTTTTATCTCTGAGTCAAATGCAAAAATTTCTTTTTGGAAAATAACCATATTCTAAGGCTTGTTCCTTCTGAAGCAAATTTACCCCTTGTTCTAGTTTTGTGTCTCTTAATGATATTACAAAACTACGCTTTTTGTTAAGACTGGGGCCTTTTATAGTTATTTTAACAAAATCATAATTCGGATCAAATAGTCTGTCGTCTCATTAAACGGTAAAATGAAGGATTGACCTAGCAGAAGGTCATTAGGCGCGTGTTCTTTAATGTGTACCTTAATGGGATAATTAAAAAAATTAATATTAATAATAGTCTCCGATTCTTCATAAAGTTGTTTTAATTTAGCATCATAGCTTTTTGCTTTTTGATTTGTAAGATAGATAGGTATATTTACCTTTTTTGCTGCATCCAGGGACATCAAGTAGAAGCAAGCATCTGGATCATAAATACATTTAGAAAGTAAAATATCATTTATTGTAACAGGAATTAAAAAAGAAGGACCTATTTTCCAAGCTTCATTTAATAACTCATACTCTTCCGTGGATATTTTATTTACTTGTTTAGTAGCATTTTCAGGACCAGATACAGGGTGAGCATTTTTTTTAAGCTTTTGTAAAAGAGATTTTGTTATTTTCTTATTAAATAAAAAATATTTTATAGAAATAGGCATATTTTTTTTTAAAAAGTTTTCTATTAATTTTTCTGTATTTTTATCAGTATTATCAAATTCATTATAATACCTGTTTTTTGGTTTAAGTGGTTCTGTCAGTCCTTTTGCAAAATCTTCTAAAACATCATTTTTATCACCAGACTTTGTATCTTTATTCATAGTTTTTTAATCAAAAAAATGGTATTTTTCAGAACTATTGTCTCTTTTTTTTATTTGCCAGAACTTTAGTGTTTTCTGCTGCTCGTCTGATTGCATTAATTTCTTTATAATCTTTAAAGTCTTGAGGTACACAATTAGCGTATTGATATTTTGTAAATAATTCTTTTCTTTTCTTCTGAGTTCCGTATAATAAGGTTTAATAGATTCATATTTTATATATGGTTTAGATGAAAAGTTAATATAAGTTTTGTCATCAACAGAATATATTTTACCATTGTTTAAATAAAAAATTGAAGAGTTAACAAATCTTTTTACAAATGGACAAGCTGCTATTCTATGTCCCTTCTTTCCACAGAAATAAAAATTAAGTGTTGAACTAGATCTGTTATTCTTGAAGTTATTATTCGCATTATTATTTTTGTTTGTTTGTACCAATAAAGCAAGCTTTTCAAAATTTTTATTAAGTTCTTTAATTTGATTATATTGTTCATTTAAGAAAGTCAATTGTTCGTTAGACGATGAAATATCAACCGAAAAGGAAGCATAAGTTTTTTAAACTGTAGAGAATTTAGACCATATATTACTCATATTAAAATTACTATTTGTAACATAATACGTTCTTGCTTCTGGATATGCTCTGAAAGCTTCGAGTAAAGTTTTAGGAAATTTTTTATCCAAGAACGGCAAGATATTTTTGTAAATGACTTTATCTACATGATATTTTCTAGTGTATTCTATTTCCATCATTACTTCTTTAATTTTCCAAGATTTTTTGCTTGTTGAGTTGTTAATTTTATTTATTTTCTTTTGTAAAGAGTATTTAGAAGTAACTGGAAATTCTTTAATAGCTTTATCAAATAATTTCCAACTGATATTTATAGTTTCTTCATAGTCTCTAAAGAATATTTGTAAAAATAATAAGGAATTTCAGATACATTTTCTCTTAAAAATTGTAGAATTTGGTAGTTATCCAATGCATAAGTTTTCGAAATAGTTTTGACTTGATTAAAATAATGATTAGCATTGTTATCATTCTCAAGTTTGCCCAATATATCCAAGGGGATATGTAAAGCAGTAAGTATATATTAAATTAATTAGTATTCATTTTTAAAAAAAAAACATTTAACTATGTGAGGATAATTAGTAATCACTCAACAAAGTTGATTAACTATTTATATGTATTAATATTATATATGTGAACAAAATTGACAATATAAAAGTAGTTGAGATAAAAGAATATATTAATATTATTTAAAATAATTTTCTATATATATTTTCTATATCAAATATAAACGATAAAAAACCCAGTATTTATAATATTTAAATATGCCTCAAATACGCTATAATCCTCAATTGATAATATTATAAAACAGTACACTAAGAACAGAAATCTATTGTATACGTTTGTCTGTTGTGTAGGTACTGTATACAATTGTGGTTGCTATGTGTTTTTATAATATAATTAAACATTATTTTATTTTTCTTAAATTACTTAGTAACTTTAATAAATAATTATATTTCGAAATATAGAAAGTTAAGTAGATATTTTATTTTTTTTATTTAGATTTATTGTCTTTGTTTATATGATAAAAGCACCGATTTTTCTTTTATGATTGAATACTAAGCTGACCAGAATTATAGTTTTAAAAGCATATAACATTAGTAGGGATTTGCCTATGTAAAGAAGTAATAATTTACTTTCAAAATATTATTTAAGTCTAAGGAAGTATTAAGTTTGTATTTTTTAAATTTTCTATAATTATATCTAATATATTATTCTATAAGTTTTAAAGACTAAAGATAATATCGTTTATTTACACGGGCCTTTACTCGCACAATCGATCAGAATTCTTATCAAATGATAGCTTCTTTAAAACTAAAAAATTAATATATTTATTTAATAATCAAGTTCTCATACAGTGTATTATTAATGATAATATTAATATTATTATTATTATTATTATTATTATTATTTATTTGAATTTACATTTAAATACTGATATGTATAAAATAGTAAATAGATTATATATAGTTATCAATATATTTAACAATTTATATTCATAATGTTACATACGTTTGACCTTAGTAAATTAAAGAATTTCATTTTCCATAATTATTGTTTAGGACACATGGATTAAATATATATCTTGGTCCACTATGTTTAATACCCTTCAAACATTCTAATACATCACCTTCTCTTTTGTGTTCAATATGAGTTGAAAACAATTGAAGCTACAGTCATGATCAAAATGCAATAAATTAGAAATTTGTATATTTGTAGATATTATTTAAAAATCATTTTCTAAAATATTGATTAAATTATACCCGTAAGAATTTGTATCATCCATCTTGATACATTTTTGTAAACATATTTTTACTTTTCCTTTAATTTTAAAAATTATTTTGACTCGCCGTATGTATTTATTAACTTCAATAAAAGAGTCTTCTGCCAAATTAATCCCACATTTTAATTTAATTCCTTTATACGCAATTATTTCATTAGGAACTACATTAAACTCAGATTCAATGGCTACTTGCATATTGATATTCAGTTTGTTTTTGTTTATTAAGTATGAATTTTTATAAACATCGCTAACCCTATCTCCACGATCATTAGAATCCCACTCTAAAATTTCGTTTAGTGGCCATGTAGTAACTGCTTTTTGTAAATTGAATCCAGCTGATGCATAATTTCCATTTTCATCTTCAAAAAACCCACCGTTGAATAGGGTAATGATCCCTATTTTTAATGCATAGTGAGTGGCAATTGTTTTTGAATTAGATTTTTTGTCACTATGGAGTAGCACCTTGCGAATATGTTTCTTTTCACTTTCCATAGTTTCTGTGGAAAAAGATGTTACTTTTACTAAAGAGGTGATCCAATCTGGACAATGAAATAAATAATGAATTTTTATTTTGTTTTTTATCAATTTATTTTCATTCCACTCTTTCAAAGCACTGACTAATTCAAGCAGTCGTGTATTATACTTGGCTTTCCATGCTTTGTCATACTTACTTCTTCCATACAAAATTTTGATAAATCTCGCTAACTTAATAAAAGCAATGCAGACTTTTCTTTCAACTAAACCTTTTAATAATATTGGTAATATTAATAGTAAGTATTTTAGGTCCTTGCCATTTAAAGATTTAAAATATCTCAAAGTGCGAAACCCAGAAATGGTATGTGTAAAATCTGTTTTATTCATACTATTTATTCGTCTTGTCAAAGTTTCTTTGGCACTACAACCAACTAGTATGCCTTTTTTTGCTTCATCATTTTGAAATTCATTTAATATTTTATTTTTTAATTCTTTTTCTAACAACAACCTAACACAGTATTTACCAACACCAAGCCATATGGTATGCAAAGGATCAGCTGGTGATTGTGTAAACACATTAAAATATGGTAAGTCATTTAATGGTGATATTGTTTCTTTTAACCCATTTTCTTTTATCCATTTTTTTATCTCGTTTTTCTTTTTTTGCTCATATTGAGCATGATTTTTAAGATTATCAAGTATTTGTTCTTTTTTTTTGTATGCTTCTATTGTTTCTTCTCGATTTCTTTTTTCACAATTTTTCCATACTATATTTTTTGTTTTGAATCCTTTTTTATAAAACGTGCAATATCTGCAATTTGAACTATTTCTCAGGTTTCCTATCAAATGGTCTATTGAAGGATTGTCACCAAGAATCATTCCCAAATTTATTTTATTTATCATATTTCTTTTTTGTTCTCCATCAAAACACAATATTCCTTTATAACATTCATTTAATTGTTTTACAATATTTTCACTAACGACATGTACTGGATTTACATTTGATAATGTGTCCGCTACACAAATTACTATATTTGCTATATTTTATATTTTTTTTATTTTTTTATTACTTCCTCGATTTTTTGACAATACTTGTATTGAAAAGACTTCTTGCGAATTCCATCTTTTTGAAGATGTTGCAGATGTAGCATCTTGAAAGAGAGAAATGGAAATTTGCCGGAAATCAAACGGCGATAAATTTCGGTAAGTGTTATTCCAGTTTAATATTGGATTTTTATTGTTTTGATTTATATTTCTTTTTAATATACTAATATCTAAAATATTTTCTGTCTTTATAATAAACAATTCGTTTTCTTCATTTTTTAGAAATATTTTAGTAATATTTTCAATACTTTTTAGGTAAGTTTCATATATTCCTATTTTTAATTGCTGATTTTTTTCAATTACTCTAACTGTATCTTCTATCCAAATTGTGGTTTCTAAGATTTTAATGCAAGGGATTTGATATTCGCTGTTTTCCCTCATTGTTGAGCAATTGGCGAATATCAAATCTGCATCATCTCGTGTCATATCTTTTTTTTTATAATTTTTTTCTTTTGCTTCTTCTTCGTATATTTCAAAAAAAGATGGAATAGAGACAAGTTGCTTTATGATGTCTTTTATTGATAATATATGAACAACTTGTTGATTATTTTCTCCATATTTTACAGTTTCAATTTTAGGTTTATTAATTTTATTTTTATAATTTGTTATTTTGTTATATGTAGGAATTTCATCTTTTAAAGGTTTTACTTTTTTGATTATATTTAATATATGTTTTATTTGTGTACTAGAATATGTATTATTTGTTAAAAAAAATAAACTAAATAACAATAAATCCGTTTCACAATCAAACGGTTTAAAACCATTTGATAGAATGTATTTAGCGCTTGGTATATTTTTTTTTGCTCTTCCATCTTCATATTCGGCATCATAATCTTCTTCCAAGTCTTCCAGAGCTTCTTCTAAGTGTTCATGTTCATATTCGGCATCATAATCTTCTTCCAAGTATTCCAGAGTTTCTTCCAAGTGTTCATGTTCATATTCGGCATCATAATTTTCTTCCAAGTATTCCAGAGTTTCTTCCAAGTTTTCATGTTCATATTCTGTATTATAATCCTCTCCCAAGTCTTCCAAAGTTTCTTCTAAGTGTTCATGTTCATATTCGGCATCATAATCTTCTTCCAAGTATTCCAGAGTTTCTTCCAAGTGTTCATGTTCATATTCGGCATCATAATCTTCTTCCAAGTATTCCAGAGTTTCTTCCAAGTTTTCATGTTCATATTCTGTA
>JAJMCY010000271.1:0-18802 GCA_030565755.1 Ascobotryozyma cognata
AAAAAAAAAAAAAAAAAAAAAAAAAAAAAAAAAAAAAAAAAAAAAAAAAAAAAAAAAAAAAAAAAAAAAAAAAAAAAAAAAAAAAAAAAAAAAAAAAAAAAAAAAAAAAAAAAAAAAAAAAAAAAATCAATCAAACATCAAACATCAAAACTTTGATACATAAAAAATCAATAAAATTCATAAATATCACAATATAACAACATCACAGTATCTACAGTTTACAATACTATATTTACATATTTATTTACTATTAATACTAATAAACATTACTACTGCTATAAAATTGCTACACAATTTTTTCTTTTTGCTACTTGCATTGCATTGTATTGCATATTGCTAATTGTCATATCTAATCAATTCTATTGGATCCGATAAATTCCGATCATACCTGACATCTAGCACAAACATCGATTTCATCACAAAGAATATCGACGAGTTTTCCTTTGCCTTCGTCGCCCCATTGGGCTCCCAAAACTACATTCACCATTATACGATTACTACTATTAATAAATAATTAATATTTAATATACAAATTAGAATGTAAAAAATAATAAATAGTTTTACTTAATTTTTAAATTAGTATAGGGATAGTATTTTAAAATATTCACCTAGCAACTAGAATTTTTCGTTTCTATAGAGATGGGTAGTATGTGGTTTCCATGGCGATGGGATATTATCTTTATTGATTTTTTTTATATTATATTATTTGTTATATCGGATTTATTTTGATAGTATATAGAGAATAAAAATATAAAGAAAATACAGATAAAAATATGTATGTATTTATGTGTATTTATGTGTATTTATGTGTATTTATGTGTATGTATTTATGTGTATTTATGTGTATATATATGTATATATATGTATATTAATGTTATTTATACAAATTGTAATTTTATTCATTTTACACATTTCTTTAGAATTGGAGAGCTTGTCCCTTGACCTTCTTGTCACCACCAAGTTCAAAGTGCTTGCATCGTTTGATAGGTAATTGAGCTTTGTATTTGCAAACAGTGCATTCTAGACGAAGAACAATTTTTTTAGTAGTTTTAGCCTGTAAATTAGTATTAATAGTAATAAATAAATAAACATATTAATAACATATATTATGTATTCAATTCAATTAAATTCAATAATTTATAGAAATACCTTTTTATGGAAAATTTGTTTTGTTTGACCACCATAACCACGTTGTTTACGATCGTATCTGCGTTTTCCTTGAGCATAAAGAGAAGCTTTTCCAGCCTGTAAGTTAGTATTTGATTGTTTATAAAGATATGATAATATAAACATATAAATATATAAATATATAAATATATAAATATATAAATATATAAATATATAAATATATAAATATATAAATATATAAATATATAAATATATAAATATATAAATATATAAATATATAAGCATATAAATATATAAAAACGTAAACAGTAAACAATAATAAATACCTTATATTGTGTAACACGATGTTGAGTGTGTTTTCGGCATTCTTTGCCTTTGCAGTATGTACGTCTTGTCTTAGGAATATTCACTTAACGTTAGTACTAAGAATCAAGATGTAGTTATCCACCATAAGTATCAAATATATTCAAAACACAATATACAAAATACATATACAAAATACATATTCACAATATAATCATCCAAACGATAAACAATACTCAAACCAACCACTTACCCATTTTGTTGTCTTGACTTAATTATCTTTCTCGCTGAGTTCGTGAAGCTGCAATTAATCTCTGACTATAATATTGAATAGTATAGAAATTGCGTCGCGACTTTCTTATTTTTGTGACTGTTATGTGTTGTCAACGCAACGCAACGCAATACACTAACAGGGTAACTAGTTATTTTAAATTATTACTATAAACTATTATGTTAAATTATTATACTGTGTTGTCATGGAAATAGAAGTTTATTATAAGTTCATTATAAGACCTATAGACCTTTAAATCTTAAAATCTTCTAACTAGAAGATAATTTATAGTTCTATTATGTTTGTCTTTATCTTTGCATTTCAGCAGTTTTTTTTTTCTTCAAGTAGATATAAATAAATAAATTTCAGATAAAATATGCTATTTATTTATTATGTTCATACTATTAGTAAACAGTAATAAGTGTTTTAAAACAGTTAGTAATTGAACTTCATAGATTAGCTTAAAAAATCATATAGGATTCCTTGGGATTCCATGAAATTGCGTTTAAAAATAAAGTAATCCATGTAGATCCCGTTGCAACTCTGGAAAAAGAAAAAGAAAAAGAAAAAGAAAAAGACTCATAGGAAATAAATATAATATTTATTTTTCTTGGTCTACTGTAATAAAATTTCCTAGTATTCCTATAGGATTCCTTGTAAATATCTCAGGTTTCCATAGCAATAACCACAAAAAACCTTCCCAACTTCACCAATTTGTACTACATGAAAAATAAAAAAAAAGCCAAAAACAAATAGCAAAGAAAAGAAAATAAGATAAAAGTATTTATTTATAGCATAGAAAAAAGCATATTTTTTTTTTCTTAAACAAATGTGTATAGTAAAAGTTTGTTTATATAGTAAAAATTCATTTGTATTGTAAAAATTCATTTGTATAGTAAAAACTTTTGGTTTCTACCCTTATCATGATGCCCATATAGCAAAATGCTTTTAGGAATACATTGTAAATTCAGGTCAATATTGACAACAAAATGTTATGAAAATAAAATAAAATTAAAATTAAGATGCATAGGTTTCGGCGTAGGTGATTTGAATTACGGAAGAACATTTCGTTGCTTTTCCAAACATTATAGTTCAAGTTTTTACGATTCTGATGATTTTTTTACAAAAGTTGCACAATTAAAGAATTTTTCCAATGGTGGGGTACAGTCGAATTCGAATTTAAATTTAAGTTCGAATTTAAGTTCAAATTTAAGTTCAAATTTAAGTTCAAATTTAAGTTCAAATTTAAGTCCAAATTTAAGTCCAAATTTAAGTCCAAATTTAAGTCCAAACTCAAATAATATTTTAATTAACAACACAACTATAAATGACCTTATGGAAAAAATTCATTCCAACAATCAGATAATGTTTATCAGTTCCTGGAATCTGCTGTCCAAGTCTACTCAAAGGGAGACTATTTGCGAACTTACTCTGCAACTTTGTAATGAAAATTTAGAAAAACTTGCAACTATAATATTGTTTGAACTTTGGAATACTCAAAATGGTGATATTAATAAAAGAAACCAGTCATTTTATACTAATATTATTGTCTCTTCCTATAAAATAATTTGGTCTTCCTGTGTTAAATTGGGAAATTATTCACAAGCTATTTGGATCTTGTCTTTATTTTCGAAACCAGGTTTCCCAATGGAAACCCGAATTTATCGTTTTATCTTAAATCTTATAAATACAAATTTTGATTCAAATCTATCCTTGAAAAATGAAATTAAAAGTCAATACATTCAGTTGGACCAATCTTTTTGTACATCTTTGAAAAAATTTTCATTGCAAACATGGCCAGTTGAATATAAGTTGTTTTTAAAGGACATGAAAGGTTATATGGCATACTTGAAAATTGATAATGTAAACTATAGTAAAAACTTGGATACTAATGATTTAAACTCTATAGAAAACCTACAATTTGACTCAAATTCAAATACCCCTCTCACTAATATAGAACGCAGGTTGACAAAAAAACTAAAATTTTCAAATCACTTGATTCACCCAACTCAATTAAAAACCTCTCGAAAAGAACAACTGCTTTCGTGCTTTTCATACGATTCTCGTTCTTCAATATTTATAGCCTACAAACATGCTCTTTTGAATCTGGAAAAGGATATTATTTATGCACACAATGCCTGGATAACAATGTGTTCCTTGGCAAAACAAAATGTTTCTTTCCCGTTTCAAAAATTATTTCTGGATGTTTTAATTCATGTAGCTCAAACAGGGGGCTCAGAATTGTTGTATGAATTTTTCAGGCATTTAAAACTTCCTTCTCAGGTTAAATTGTTACAGTTCCTAGTGCAAGATTTATTAAAATTAAACCTATCACAAACAGTACAGTCTTTTGTTCTCCTATTATCTTCCAAATCAAAAACATTCTCTAATTTCAATAAAGCTTTAACAAAGGAACAAGTAAATACTGTTTCCTTATCAATAAATTTAATTCTAAAATACTTATTAAAACATAACAGTACTAACAAACTTTGTTCTTGTTGGTTTCTATCAAGACTTAGATTTCAACAAATACATTTATCTCCAGAGGTTGATGCTGAAATAACTAAATTACTACCTGAATTGTTTATTAAAAAAAAAAAATCTATTCAAAATGGATACTTTAAATTAGATGATTTAAATAAAATTTCTAAATATGGTTTATATAATTGGGGTATTGATTATCTGAAATATATTCTTTTTGGTCCAGATTGGAATATTACTCAATCCAATACAATTAATATTCCTATTGAACTTATAAATCAAATTATAGATATTCTAAGTAAATCCTATGATTTACTCCCAGAAGGCAAATATTTTGAAGCTCCGTTAATGGAAAAATTAAAAAAATTAGAGACCATTGATTCAAAATTGTGTTTTAATTTGATTAAATGGTTTGCATCCCCATATTCAAACATCTCGCAAGCAGAAGAATGGTTTTTTTTAATACCTAAAATTGATTATAAATATAGACTAATGGCTATAACACTTTTAATTAAAGGATACAGAGTTTCACATCAATTGGAAAAAGCATATAAATTAGTAAAAAATCTTAGAAAATTTGAAATCACTCCTGATAATTTTCTTTATGCGGAAATTTTTAAATTATTAAGTTTAAAACTTAATCATGAATTACTGGTTTCAAAATATTTATCAATTTTTGGAAATTCATTCGTTGTTGAATTGGGAATTTTAAAGCCAAACCAGCTAAATAATATAGAACAAACATTTGTCCAACCAACATTTTATTCACTTTCATTATTGATAAAATCTGTTTTAAACAAAAACAATGATCCAAAGCTAGCTTTAGATGTTTATTTGCGATATAAGGGTTTGCAAAAGAGATTATTACAAGAATTAAATAATGTTGATAGTTCAATAACGGATTCTTTATTGAATTTTTTATCAAAAGATGCTCACAATTATGAATTATTTTCACTCGTACTCAATGACAGTTTTACTTTGAACAAGCTATTGCAACCTTCTGGAATAGTAATTTCGAATATTTTAAAGAGATATTCAGCTTTAAATTTTAATAAGGGACTTAAAGCTTTATCACCAATACTTGCGGCTCATAACCAACTATCTGATAAGGTATGTTATGAAACTAGATGAGCTGCCAAGTATCAAGGAGATATTTGCAATCAGATGAAATTGAAACAATTAGAAAATAAAACAAATAGAAATAAAAAGAAAGAAAATAAACAAATAGAAATAAAAAGAAAGAAAATAAAACAAATAGAACATAAAAAGAAAGAAAATAAAACAAATAGAACATAAAAAGAAAGAAAATAAAGCAAATAGAACATAAAAAGAAAGAAAATAAAACAAATAGAAATAAAAATAAAAATAAAAATAAAAAGAAAGAAAATACAACAAATATAAATAAAAAGAAAAAGAAAAGAAAAAAAAATAATTAATGAAACTAATGATTACCAACACAAACAATTAGCAAGATTTGGGGGATATATGACATCAATTTAATGTTTTAATGTATAAAGCTGTATATAATGTATATTTATAAACTAATGACAATTTATATAATGATTATTTATGTTTGTAATTTACTATGGATTTAAATAATAGAAATAAATAATATTTATAGTTAAAATATAAATCTATTGAATCTAAAAGAATAATTATTTGTCAGTTTTTAGACCTATACTGTCTAAAACACTTTTTGGTAGTTTAGATAGAATATCGTGTCGTTTTAAATAATAAGCTCTTTGGGCAATATCTTCTAAAATATGTTTTGATTGTGGATTTTCTTCAAGATGAGAGCCAAGGTTTATTAAAGTCTCATGATCACGAATTTGAGAATATTTGAATTGAGTTAACTGTTGAATAAATTTTTCTTCACTTTGTGGTTTTCCAAACCGGAAATTCGAAATTGGAAAGACCATTAATTTGTTTGTGTTTGTTTGTTTTTGTTTGTTTTAAATTCAAGTCCAATGCTAGCTTCAACTTCAATATAAATTTCAACTTAAATATGTTACTTGATTAATACTTGAATTATTATTTATTTGTTAATATTACAAAGTTTAATTATCTATTACACATAGTTTTTTTAAATTTTAACTTAACTTTGTTTAAGTTTTTTAAATTTTAACTTAAATTTGTGTAAGTTGAAGTTAAGTTATTTCGCAGATAACACAACTTAGCCCCAACCCTTTTTCCTTTTGTGCTAAAATAGTCAATAGTTACTATATTAGGTAAATATTTATCGCTGATAAACTATGTCTCTATAGCAACTTGTCAGTATTAAATTATAATATGCTTTTATGCGATCCAACTACGTTTTACTTATATTTTTTAACCTTACTTTTTTTTTTTTTGGTTTTTTTTAATTCAATTTGTAGAAAAAAACTTCATTTTTTGAGTAAATTATTGGCAAGTAATAACTAATTTTTGGATTTTTTTATTTTATTATTATTTATGTATGTTTCTGTATGATTTAGTATGTTTTTATGGTTCTATTGCTATTTTTTGTACAGTAATTGATTGTATAGTTGTAAATTATTTAGTAGTTTTTGTTCTAGTAGAATTTACGCCAGTAGTCTAAATTCTTTTATAATTTTTTTTAAAGTGAAGTTGATTTCTTTGTAATTGAAGATTTGGCTTTTCTTTCGGTTGTGAACGGGTGGCGTAAACTGTGGCATTAAATAATTACTGATTTTACGGCATAAACTCTCTAAGTCTTTGGTTTGAAAAGCACTCTTGGTCTAAATGCTTCTCATAAAATAAATAAAATACATACATAAATACATACATACATACATACATAAATAAATAAATAAATAAATAAATAAATAAATAAATAAATAAACACATACATAAATAAACAAACACAAACTGGACTTTATTTTCCATAATAAAGAAAATAAATTGGTTGCTATTTTTGTTTATTACTGTGGTTTTTATAATTATGGCTAATTGTTAATTTTTATATATATATATATATATATATATATAATATACATATATATACAATATACATATATATACAATTTACAGTTACTAACATTGTTTGTTTGCTTATAAATTAATTGGCTTTAAATAGATTATTAAATTTTTATTTTAAATCTATTTAATTAGTTATTATTTTCTAATTCAGAAATACAATTTTATGTTTGCTTTTGTTTTCGACAAAAAAAACAGAATTTTTATTTTGTAAAAAAAATTAATATGCTCAGTTCTCCGAAACATGCTGCAGAAAAGGATCCTAGGATAATAGGACATTATGTCAGTGAATGTTGTTTACTTACTATTTTTTTTTTTTTTTTGTTTGTTTTGTTATTAACACCAACAGTCAATAGGTGACTTTCTAGGAAAAGGCGCTTTCGGCTCAGTCTATAGAGCTTTGAATTTAAAAACTGGCGAGACTGTTGCTGTTAAGCAACTTAAAATAAGTTTTATCACTAAATCAGATCTGCAGTCAATTACGGTGCGTTTCTGTTTGTTTGTTTTCGTGTATTAGAATATTTTCTTTTTTATTTTATTTATTTATCTATTATCTATTATCTATTATCTATTATCTATTATCTATTATCTATTATTTATTATTTATTATCTATTATTTATTATTTATTATCTATTATCTATTATCTATTATTTATTATTTATTATCTATTATCTATTACCTATTATTTATTATCTAGTATCTATTATTTATTATTTATTATCTATTAGCTATTAGCTATTATCTATTATTTATTATCTATTATCTATTATCTATTATCTATTATCTATTATCTATTATTTATTATCTAGTATCTAGTATCTATTCACTAACACGCCTAGTCGGAAGTTCATCTGCTGAAAAAATTAGATGTATGAATAATTTAACCTCCCTTTACAAAATCTAATCTAACTCTGATTTTAATTAGCATCCAAATATCGTCAAATACCATGGTTTTATGAAAACAAGAGATAGTCTATATATAATTCTAGAGTATGTCTATTGATTTCTTTTAACAATAATTATATTAACCTATATTAGATATTGCGAAAATGGATCTTTAAGTAAAATATGCAAAAAATTTGGAAAAATGCCAGAAAACCTTGTTGTACTATACATTGCACAAGTACTAGAGGGGCTTGCATATTTACACGAACAAGGTGTTATTCATCGTGACATAAAAGGAGCAAATATTCTTACAATAAAAGAGGGACTAATAAAGCTCGCCGATTTTGGTGTCGCAACACGACTAAACGGTGCTTCAAATGTTGGAATAGTTGCTGGATCCCCTAATTGGATGGCTCCAGAAATAATAGAGTTATCAGGTGCTTCAACTTCATCTGATATATGGTATGTTTTTTATTTGGTGTTTATTACTATAATTGTTTATTAATATATTATTAACGCATATTTATATTTAGGAGCGTTGGTTGTACTGTTGTAGAACTTTTAACAGGAAAACCACCATATTATAACTTAGAACAAATGGCTACATTATTTGCAATAGTGAATGATGATCACCCTCCTATTCCTGAGGGAATATCTCAAGTATGACATGATCTTAGATTTATTTATTTGCAATTTTTTTTTTTTTTTCTTTTGTTTCTATACTTTTCCAATGTTCTAAAGCTAATTTTATTTTATAGGCTGCAGAAAGTTTCTTAATGAAATGCTTTCAGAAGGATCCGTACCTTCGAGTTTCTGCAAAAAAATTGCTTAAACATCCTTGGATCACTAAACTGCAAAGAAAATCAAAAAATTTTCCTAAAACTAACTATGACGAAGCTGTTAGTACTATAAAAAAATGGAATGCTACATTTTCAAAAAGTAAAATAAAGGTCAACAAAGGTGAATTTAATTATTTAACTTCTCCAACTCAAGGAAGCTTGAAATCAATTAAATTAAAAAATAGAAAAATCCCATTTAAGGAATCAAAAGTTAGTGCGTCAGATGATGTTCGTCAAGTTAACCAACGCTCCGGAACTGAAATAATTCAAAATAAATTTCTTAATGATCTACAAGACTTTATAAATTTCAAAAACTATGAAGAATTAAATGATAATGAATGGGATAAAGACTTTACGGGAGATATTGGAATTATGAAAAACTCTTCTAGTGAAATTAATAAATCAGAAACAGTTTCAAATTCATCCAGAGAAATATCGCATGTTAAAGAAAGTGGAGATTCAAGTATTGAAGATTATTCTGATTTATATGATGAGGATGATTTGAATTTCAAGAAAAAGGTTTTCCATATGAATAATCGTCATCGAAATGATGTTCAATATAACCGGAAAGTTCCTAAAAAGACTACTAGTTCAGCAGAAAATTCTCATGACTTGAGTTTTCATAAAAATAGCGGGAGTGGCTTGAACCTTTCTCAGGTAATTCAACGAAAATTTTCTCAAGCAAAATCTACCGAGCTTTCAGAAGAAAGTGAAGAAGATCCATTTTCGGATTTTGATGACGATTTATCAGAATCGGACGGTGACCTAACTTCTACCAATGATATTGAAGTTTATGAAGAAGAAGTTAGAAGCTATATAGAAATTGTAAACAGCTCTGATTCAAGAGACGAACTACATGAATCTTTACTCAATTTAAAAGAACTGGCTAGTAACCCTTCAATTCGAAAATTTATAATTAAATTCCATGGTCCTGTCATTTTTATACAAAGGCTCAATGAAACTGAAGATGAAATTATAATTTTAAATATTTTAATTGTATTGCATAACTTAATCTGTGACAATATAGAGTATTTGAAATTATTTGCTACTTTATCAGGCTTAATTACAATACGAAAATTTCTTTGTCGACCATATGATATTAATATTAGACTTATGTCTGCAGATATAATCCAACAATATTGTATATATTTATCTGAAACACAATGCACTTTTATGAGTTGTGGAGGATTATTTATGATTTTAGAATTATTAGCTGGTCACAAAGATTCGATAGTTTTAGTAGCAAAAGGGGTTTCCTGTTTTTGGTTTTTGTTTAGCACTAAATGTTCTATTACTAAAAATGATTTATGTCGGTTACTTTCTAGATATCCAATGCTATCCTTATTATTTTCTTCACTACATACATTGATACCCTATGAAGAAAACTTTAGCGATACTATTGGTCATTTATTTCAAATTTTATTATATTTTTCTCAAGCTGATTTAAGCGTAAAGCAAAGAATCATTAATAGACAAGTTTTTAAAGAATTATTCAGACTATTGGGAAAAGTTCATGAAAAATATAAGGTTTTATTACTAAAGTTTCTTAAAAATATGTCCTCAAGTCCCAAGCTTCACACAACAATATTAAAATCTAATGCTGTCTATACTTTAGTTTCAATAATTTCAGAGCAAAGCAAAAAGAGCTCTTATTATAAGGAAATATTAATACATTCTATTCACTCTTTGTTTAATTTATGCCACTATAACCTATCTGTGTTACAGGAAGCTGTTAATGATGGGTTAATCCCTATACTTGTTTCAAACATTATGAGTGATAGATTTCTAAAAGAATTTACTGTACCTATGTTATGTGAACTGTCTTCTAGTAGTGCAGCTTGTCATCAAATAATGTGGAAATATGATGTACTGACGATCTATATATCTCTTTTAAAAGATCCTAACTGGCAGGTGTTAGCCTTGGATTCTATATTAGAATGGTTAGTGGCTTTGTATTATTATATATATTTTGATATTTTCATTTTTAGTTAATTTTTTAAAACATTGGATTACTAACTATATTTTTTCTTTTTTTTTTTTATTTTATTTTTAATAATATAGGTTGAATTTAGAGTTTGCCCAAGTTGAGAAGCATCTTCTATTAAATGATAATATTAATATCATAACAGAATCATTTGCACATGCTTCATCTACTTCATTGGAAAAGCTTTTGGAACCATTTAGAAAGCTTCTCTTATCAAGCAAACGTGTATGTCTTTTAATCGTTCGAAATTCATTTATTGATAGTTTAATCACCAAACTGAAAAGTAGAAGAGCTATAATCAGGCTAAATCTTTTACGTCTTTTACAGGTAATTTTGAATAACATTGGCAGAGAGAAACTTTTCGCCTCTAATCCTATATTACATGAAACACTTAAAATAATCTCTGAAGAAGATCATGCCATATTGGTTAGAGAACTATCTAAAGAAATATTATTAAAAAAGTGATATACAGGTATTAATAGAATTTTAAGCTTTTTTATTAAATGATATAGATTTTGCTCGCTATATGTCTTTCTTGGGTCATAACGTACAAATAATGTCACATGTCGTATAATAGTTTACTGTCTATATAAATACATTGCGATTGCAAATTTATTTGTAATAAAAAAATAAATTTAAGTAATTTTCAGGAAAATTATATATATATATATATATATATCAAAAGATCAAACTAAAGAATATCTTCTTTATAAACCTTAAAATTTTTAAAAAAATACTAAATTACATAAACTAGAAAAATTACATAAATATTATTTACATATGTATGATTTATTTAAACAATATTGGAGTTATTAAGAAATAAACTTTTATTAAAGTAATTTCAATGATTTTCATGATTTCACTTAATGTATTTGATTTATTCAATATGATTTTTCTTTTTTTATTATTATTTTACAATACTAAGTAAAGCTTTACTACTTTGTATTTTAGCACTTGCACATGGCAACCGTGCAAAACGACCATGAAGATATAGACCTTTTTACTAATTTATATAGGATTATATTATTTTTTTATGATTTGTACGCAATCAAACTATAACGTTTTAAAAGAATAGTTTCATTAAATACAGATAGGAAATAGAAGGCCTATTTTTTTATTGGCATGAGACAATAAAAAAAAATATATTTTAAAAAAAAAAGAAAAAAATATCGTAAAATTATTCAGTTTTGCAAAATAATATTGTACTTCTAGGATAATAAAAATAATACATTACAAACTGAAAATCAATTTTATTCAGCTGTAACTTCCATGTAATATTATAAGAAAATTAAATAGTTTTTTTTACTTAAATATTTTTCCATATTGCATATAATACTTTTGAAATTTATTCAGTTTATTAATATAAGCTTTTTATAATAAACTATCAATTGTATACAGTAACTGTAGAAATAATACATAATAAATATCAATGTAATTAATTGAATTTAAACCATATTTTTTATCAAAATCTATTAATTTCAGCACAGCAATTGATTTTAACTTGTGTACAAAATAATTTCTATGAATTACAAGATGATTTCGAAAATATTACACTATCGTCTACAGTTGACTTTTTGATTCTAAAGTAAAAATAGCAAAGTCTTTTTACATTTAAAATGACATAAAATAAAAGTGTTTATTATATATAATATAACAATCAAATAAACAACTTTATTTGGCATTATATAATAAAAAATATTATAACTAAAATTATACAATATAAATAAACAAATAAAGTAATCTAAGCAAATTAGAGCAAAAGTCATAATCATTTTATATATCTTAGAAAAATACAATTATTTGAATTGAATATACACTACATTAAATATCAATATTACAATATTTAACACAGCAAATACAAATATATTATATAAATAAATAAAAGCTAAGACCTGCACGATTTTTCAAACAAAAATAAAAATAAAATAAAAAGCGAAATATATAAATATAATAAAACTATTGTCTTTAGTACAGTAATGTTTTCCTAAAAGAAACAATATTATTCTCTCATATCCTATTGTAATAGGTACAACAATAGGAGAACATTCCAATAAAGCAATAGAATTGAAAATGGAATGATGGCTACAGCAACAACAGAAATAAAATAGACAACTAAATATTCCGTTTAAATAATTACTTAATTTGGAAATGAGACCAAAAGTTTTAAATAAATCTTTAAATAAAATATAAAGTCAACAATTAAAAAAATAGAAATCAAAGAGTTCACCGCTTTGCAAGCCTTTTTTAAAAGTCTTACAAAAAAAAACTCATATACATCTAAATGTACGGGTTTTCTTGTTGCAACGTAAACTGATGTAATAAGAATGTATATTTAACTATGTACTTTCGTAAAATTATGTAATATTCAATTCCAGGCTAAATATCCAACTTCCTCCAAATCCAAGTTATCCTCCAAAATGTCGTCTTCTAGCTTCTATTTATATTCTTAACTTTAACCTCTGTATTTGTTTATTATTTTAGGTCCTTATCTCGTGTTCCATTCCATTCATCCAGGAACCTGTACTTGTTGTGGCTACATAGGTTTAGGTTTGTGTTGCTACAGGAGATAGGATCATAAACTAAAATTATGTGTTGGTTAGTCATCTTATCTACAAATAAATTAATATATTGTAGAGTATTTTATTCCTAACTTTATATACCTGCTATCTTGAAAACAAAATACTGACAAATATACTTCTATTTTACATTCATATTCCTAAATAAAGATAGAAAAGGATTATCTGTTTCTATTCTTATAAATTATAATATTTTTCATTTCTCTTTCTTCATATAATATAACGAATTGTTTTAATTATCTATTATATTAACTACCTCGGTGTTAATATAGGATAATAGTCAACATAATGATTTATCATTCATTAGTAATTAACAAAAGACTACAACAATTTCCTTCACGATTTTACATTAATCAATTATTTGAAAGCATATTTCACCTGAAAATGCAAATTATTTTTTCCTTTTTGTTTAAAAAGTTTGATTCACAATCGACATAAAAACAGTTTTATACAATCTAAGTTTCAAAATAAGCAATTATAAATGGTAAACGCCTTGCCAACAAAAAAAGAACCTTTCATGCAAATAGAGTTAAATAGCATGCAAAAAAACGACATCGAATTGTTATTGTATTATATAATTAAAAAGTATGAGAGTAATAATCCAACCTTAAAAATTATAAAAAAATCTATTTTGAAAATGAAATAACAATTTTATTATTTGAATGATTTCAATTAGACAATATAGATGTTTTCATTAATAAATGTTGAAAACAAAAAATATAAAATATATAGTAATAATTATTTCCTCAAAGAATTAGATTTCAACTAAACTTAAATAATATAAGTAGTGAAAAAAAAGAGATAAGTGAAAGGGTGTATAGTTTTTTCTATCCAAACAATTTAATTAATTGTGGTTTTAAACATAAGCATATTAAAACTTTTTCAAAATAATAGTATTTTTAAAACTTAAAATATGCTTTTACATGATAATAGGTTCCAATCGTAAAAATTCAGGACGATATACAGTAAAAATATCAAAAATATCCATAACCTTTAAAGTTGTTAAAATATATATAAAGAGTTATTCAGTCGATTTATGTTGTAAATAAATATATTGAAATAAAATTAGTTTGCTAAATAAATGCGTAAACGTTCTCAATATATAATGAAAATTTTTAATTACCCTAAACGTTTACATTACCCTGTCAATTTATTAGCCAATCACATTTAAGCATTTGATTATTTTACATTTTTAGTAATAATGTCTATGATATAGTTTTCTGGTTGTCATGGGGATTATGATGAAACTATAGATTGCTTAAACGTAAAAAAAATTTAATCTTTTTTTCTTTTTTTCTTTTTTTCTTAATTAACCTACTAAAAACACATAAATATCACTCCGGAATACCAAACTGCTTCAATTATTTTTATGTGAAATGGTTAAAATGGCTGGAGGTAGAATTAATTGCCGTTTTAATAATTCTGTACTTCTTGTTTAATTCTTTAAGTTTTTTTCAATGGATTTACGGATTCGCTTAATGGCTACATTTATTTAAATTCAAAATTTTTTGGGTATTTAAAATATTGTTTTTTTTTTGTAATAGTAATTTGTGATTATTCTGTAGTTTTTTGTATATAATTTAATTTATTTCTCTATTTAATTTTGTATTTTGTATTTTTTTTCCAAAGTTCGATTTATGTTAATGTATATATGTATACGTAAATGTATATGTAAATGTATATGTAAAATTTAAATAATACAATAATTTAAGGCGATTTAAATACAATTAAATAAAAAAAGTTTGAATTTATAAAATAAAAATTAAATAGAAAATATAAAAAGAAAAAAATTTTTAACAAAAATCTTATTGATACAAAAGTATTTTAAATTTAAAATTTAAATGTTTAAAAAAAAAATTTTAAATTATTCTGAATTTCCGCCATACTTATTACGCCATTCTTGCTCTTGAGAAGCATCAATTTTAGTAAAAAGATATTGTGCTTTGTTTATATGATGACCAGCCAATATATCTAATGTAAAAGTATCTGGTATATTTCGCAATGGTAAATTCAATTGGTTTACTATAGTTTTCGCGGTAGAAGGCATGTATGGATAAGCCAAAGCTGAAATAAGATAAATCAAGTTAATTGAGACCCCAACTACAGCATTAGCTTTTTCAGGTGAACTATTAAATAAAGAATTATCAAGTTTATTTTCTTGTAAAAAGACATTGCCTTTAGCAGAAATAGCCATGAGAGCTTCTAATCCTTGTTTAAGTTTGCAACCATCTAATAGTTCAATATATTTAGAAAGATCTTCATTAATTTGATCAACTGTTGTAGAATAGTTTTCAAGATTTTTAGGATCATATTGAGGGATAACATTGCAGTATTTAGAATTAACAAATTTAACTACCCGATTTACAAAATTACCCAAATTAGCCAATAATTCACTGTTATTCTTACTTATAAATTCTTTCCATGAAAATACTGTATCGGCATTTTCTGGTCTGGAAGAAAGAAGATAATAACGCCAAACTGACGCTGATATGCCAGTTTCTTGAGCATTATTTCCAAAGACACCAATATTTCGTGATTTTGAAAATTTTCCACCTTCATATTGAAGATATTCAGTTGTATCGATATGGTGTAACATTGTCCATTTCTCTTTTGTGCCTAATTGAGAAGAAGGGAATACAACAGTGTGGAAACGAATATTATCCTTGCCCATAAATTGGTATAGTTTAACATCTGGATTCCTCCACCATTTTTCCCAATCATTAATAAAGTTTGCAGTAATACTAATGTAGCCGATGCATGCATCAAACCATACGTAAAATACTTTATTCTCATAACCTTTAAGAGGAACGGGAGTACCCCAGAATAAGTCTCTAGTAATACATTGTGGTCTAAGGCCTTCTTTAAACCATGATTCTGTTGTTATTTTACCATTACGAGACCATTTTCCTTCAGCACAGGATTTTTCAGCCCATTTTTCAACTTGTGGTTGTAATTTATCTAATAATAAGTACATGTGTTTAGATTGTCTAGGTATAGGAGTTGTTCCGTCAATCTTGCAACGAGGCTTGATTAATTCAAGAACATCATAAAGGTTTCCACATGAATCGCATTGATCACCACGTGCATCTTCATAACCACACCTAGGACAAGTACCTTCGACATATCTATCAGCCAGGAAACCATTATGCTTTTCACAGTACAATTGAGTTTCAGTTCTTTCGTCAAGATAGCCATTTTTATTTAGTTCCAAGAAGATATGTTGAGCAATTTCAGTTTGTTTTTCAGTAGTTGTACGACCAAAATAATCAAAGTCGATTTCAAACCAATCATAGATTTCCTTATGTAACTTATGAAATTTGCTGCAAAGTTCTTGAGGTGTTGTTTTTTCTTCAAGAGCTTTTGTTTCAGTTGCAGTACCATATTCGTCAGTTCCGCAAATGTAAATAGAATTAATACCTCTAGAATGAACATATTTAGCATAGACATCGGCACTAAGAACACTTCCAATAATATTTCCGAGATGAGGCACATTATTTACATAAGGAAGTGCTGAAGTTATCAAAATATTTTTTTCTCCATCCTTAGGAAGTATTGTCTTTCCTTTGGGGTTCAAAGTGACATTTTTATTAAATTTTTGTTCCTTTGGACCAATGTGAATAGGTTTTCCAATCTAAGTAAAATGAAAATAGAAAATAAAAATAAAAATAAAAAATTAAAATGGTTAGTTAAATTAATAAAAAAAAAAAAAAAAAAAAAAAATTGAATTATACTAACCTTTGAAAGAACAAAACGAAGAGATTCTTCAACGACAGGGAGTTTTTCAAAAGAGTTAAGCCATTCTAACAAATGTGGAAGTTCAGTTAACTTTGATTTTCCAACTGTCTCAAATATTTGATTAAGGGTTCCAAAAAAGATGATTTGTTCGACGTTTAAAAGAGGCGAAGGAAAAGCACCACGAGCAACGATTTTTTCAGCTGGTCTAAGAAGAGCTTCAATTTGAGCTACAGTTAAATCATCTTGACGTAGAGCTGGTTCTAAAGTTGTTTCTTCCCATTCAATGAGTGATTCCTCCACAAGGCCTGGGTGGTTTGGTTCTGCATTTGATATTTGGTTTAAATATCTATTGGAGTTAATTTAATTCTCATTAAATTGAATAACCATTAATATTAATATTAGTATTAGTAAACATACCTGACAATTGCATTTGAGTCGGTTAGAGTTCGGCCGTCTTTAAGTTCGAGAGTGGTGAATCGTACGTCTAAATGTTAGTGTTGTCATGCAGAATTTATAGAGAAATAAATATTTAAATTAAATAATTAAATTAAAAAAATAAAATAATTAAAATAAATAATTAAATAAATAATTAAATTAAAAAAATAAAATAATTAAAAATAATTAAGATAAATAATCAAATTAAAGAAATAAAATAATCAAAAATAATTAAAATAAACAATCAAATTAAAGAAATAAAATAATCAAAAATAATTAAAAACAATTAAAAATAAAAATTAAAATAAATAATTAAATTAAAAATAAAAAAAATAATTAAATTAAAAAATTAAAATAATTAAAAACAATTAAAAATTAAAATAAACAATTAAAAAATAAATAATTAAAAAATAAAAATAAAAAATAGAAAATAAAAAAAAAAAGTAATTAATAAAAAAAACAAAATCAAAATCCCAATAGAAACCTAAATAATAATAATAATAATAATAATAGCAATTAATACATACCCGTAATAGCCAGTTGTTTTGTAAATTTGTAGGCATTAACAGCAATTACGGTTTTCAAAACGCTGCTGTACACGTCTTTTTTACGTGCACCATCGTTTGGAACACTGACTGAGAAGGACATTTTTATTTATTTTTATTATTTGTTTTTATTTATTTTTATTATTTGTTTTTATTTATTTTTATTATTATTTATTTTTATTTATTTTTATCTATTTCTATTCCGTTGTATTATTTATTTCTATTTTAATGGAATATACAATATTTTAATTAATTAATTAATTAATTAATTATTTATTTATTTATTTATTTATTTATTTATTTATTTATTTATTTATTTATTTATTTATTTATTTATTTATTTTTTAATTAAAAAAAAATAAATAAACAAATAAACAAAAATAAAAATAACCTATAGTAAGAATTAAAATAAATTAAAATAGTATTATATAATAAAAAATAAAAATAAAAAATAATAAAAAATAAATAAACATAGCAACAACAAATTTGATTCGGGTGAAGGGTTTGGTTGCTAAGCAACTAAGGGAAAAACAAAAATTCATTAATTGAAAGTTAATTTTGTATGAATATTAATTTTTATAGGTTTTGTAGTATATACGGGAATTTTATTTTTATAGAATAGAGAAGCAAATATTTTATTATC